>JAPDEK010000131.1:0-75054 GCA_027569065.1 Aspergillus cavernicola
CCTGTCCCTCATAATGAGGCTGCTCATCGTCTTCTTCGTAATGAGGCTGTTCATGATCCTCATTCTCAGTCAGGGCTGCAGGGGAAGAAACAGGAGCTGGAGCCTCAGGTTGCGGGTAAAATGCCGGCTTGGAAGGTTGCTCCTCGCCCTGTCCCTCATAATGAGGCTGCTCATCGTCTTCTTCGTAATGAGGCTGTTCATGATCCTCATTCTCAGTCAGGGCTGCAGGGGAAGAAACAGGAGCTGGAGCCTCAGGTTGCGGGTAAAATGCCGGTTTGGAAGGTTGCTCCTCTTCCTGTCCTTCGTAATGAGGCTGTTCATGGTGGTCATGGTGGTCATGGTCATGACCACCCGGGGCGATGACCTCGTAAGAATTGATCTTGACCGAGTGGTCATCGTCGACGGACACGTTGGTATCGGTGTCGAAGCTGTTGTAGCTGGTAGCATCAAAGCTGTTACCGGAGTCGAAGCTGTTGAAGCTGGTAGCATCAAAGCTGTTACCGGAGTCGAAGCTGTTCGGTCCGATGACATTAGATGGTCCTTCATTTCGGGCCTGGTGCATGGGGTGGTGGAATCCCACAGCAGGGTGCTTCTGCCGATGGTAAGGCTTGATGATCGTGGTCACATCAATGTCGACAGAGTGGTCATCGGTATACGATTCCGTAATGGAAGAGCTGAACTCGTTCAGGGTGGGAATGTCAACAGTGTTTCCAACGTCGATACCAGACGGGCCTCCGATGAGGGTAGTAGGCTTTACTGGTACTTGGGGGAATGCGTCGCCCCTGTTATCGCGCTTAGGTCGCCCCGGTTTGATGATGGTGGTTTCGTCAATGTCAACAGAGTGATCATCCTGATAATCCTCGTCTACACTTGATGAGAACGTATTCTCCGTCGGAATCGAGGCATGGTTCCCAATATCGGTCCCTCCGCTTCCTCCAATGACCGGAACATGAGCGCGCGCAGTAGCGGCGAGGACAGCAAGAGGAATAGCACCGTGTAAGCTCTTCATCTTGCTTGCAGATTTCTAACTTGGTTGTCGAGGATCGTGATACTATGTGAGATAAATGAGTGACTTGGGCCAGGGCCAACAGAAAAAGCAACGATAAACAAAACAACGAGAACTTGAACTGGAAGTAATCCGAAAGTTGTCGCTAAATAAGTTCCAGGTATCGGCCATGCTGCACCTTTTATCAACGTCTATACACACGACGGCATTTCAGGAGGCATGTTGACTGCAGGAGAGCAGTGCAATCCAGGGCGTATTCCTGGCAAGAATGTGTTCAGGAATGGGCCTACGGGACAGTCTACTGTAAGTAGGCATGACTGAAACATTCTTCTCCTTGTCGGCGCTCAAGGGATGGGCATGAAGCCCCTTGACATGTGCAGGTAGGTGATGGTGCTACAGAGCTTGACAAAGTCGACTCGCTTGAGCCTTGTGTCCTGCAGCCAGGCCCAAGAAATGGAAGGTTGAAGCTACAATGACAATCTACAATTGCATACCATTAAAATGATAATAAGGATGTGTCCCGTCATCGACATTCCCCTCTCATCGCCCTCACTGAAGAGGACCCAACGAGAAGGAAACTTCCTATCGAGGATAGCATTACTCTCCAGAACCGACCGATCCGTAGACCGAAGGCAACTCATCGCCGTGAGGAAAGCTGGACGATGGTCGTGGCAGGTTCTGTTAACTTTTTGATTGAAGAAGAAAAGAAAAAAAAAGTCAAAGATTTTCGAGATTTCCGCCTTTTTATTTCCCGATGTGTGTCACGTGTTCGGGCCGATATTTTCCGTTCAGCAACCAGGCACCAAGGCACCAACTTATCCATTTCAGGTATAATTTTATACAGCTCAAAATAATGTCTACTCCACCACTATACAGAAACAAAAGAAAAGGAAACGAAACTCAATCAAACTTTTCCTGCTGATGATACGACATCCAAACCCCCCCGCCAACAGCAGCTGTAATCCCCAACGCAACTGCAACCATACTCCCCAAAACAACCACCGCAACCGCCGCCTTCACCAACAACCGCTGCCCCGTACTCAACCCAGCCATACAGTCACAGTATCTCTTCTTCGGCATCCACAGCTTCGTCTGCGACTCGGACCCGTGTGTGTTCCGCGATTCATCATCGTACAGTCTCTGCCATGGCGGACGAGCATGACCTTCCAGATCATCGATCGGACTGATTCCGATACTCCGGGAGCGCTTCTTTTGGGATGTGAGTTGGCTGATTTTGCATGAGGGGGTTGCATGGCGGTAGAATGGGGAGCAGGGCTTTGCGCCAATGGAGGGGTCGTAGTCTGGGTTTTGGGGTTGTGGTTGTGGTTGTGGTTGTGTTGGGACTGAGAGTTTTTCATTCTCTTGGAGGTGGAGGAGGGGAGGAGGGAGGGATAACGGGGATATTTGTTGATCTGCTGAGTCTATCATTGGCGCTGACGATAAGAGAGGTGGTTTATCCTCGACCATGCTTGGGGAGTTAGAGTTGGAGTTGGAGTTGAGGTCGGAGATTGAGATAGACGGTGTCATGGCGGATTTGTGTAACAGCAGTACAATATAGACATATAGCAGTGTAATATAAGAGTGAGACAATAGCAAATTGAGTGGGAGAGGCACCGCAGTGGAGTACTAGTGGTAGTGTGCTGAAGTTATGTTCGAAGGAGATGGCGCAGCTTCCTTAAGCGCTCTAAAGTCCCTCTTCATTTCCTGCTGCATGCGGTGTTTTGGCAACGCTTTGGGTGTTGGCATGGCAATTACTATGCTTTCAGTTGGTATGGTCTAGAAAGCCTCTCTTCTCGCTATTATATCCATGCAGAGTCTAGACAGTTCTTATGAGATTTTAGACAGATCCAGATGAATCTTATATTGTATCTACTGAGCACCTGCTAAGAGACAACTCGCCATGAGATCAACATATATTCATTTAGTTTTTATATTCTAGGTAGTAATCAGGCACCATTATTCTAATATATGCTCCACGATCATCTAACTCCATCCGCCAGATAGGTAGTGCATAGATCTAGACCTCAACCTTGCAGAACCCAATCAAACCGCTCGACTCCGTACAACTCGAAGACAGCCAAAGAAACAAGGCACGGTGTTTGTTTATTCGCCCTTGACAAGACTTACATTAGATCTACATTCCTCCCACAGGGAACTCCGGAATCAAGTTATGGATGCAGCGAAGGGATAAGACACGACTCGGACCCCCTTGATTCTTGCTTGATGCATGCTGCGGGGAATGTACGAATGCAACAAGGGGGCATGAGGAAGATGACAATAAGGGTCTTTCACTAAGTGGAGGGAATTGTTTTCCGCTGACCCTGAGCTGGGGCGTTGGTTAGTTCGAATTTCCTAAACAAATGGGTATCAATCACCCATCTCAATCTCCATTATACACATAATTTCTCCAAATACCCCAATCAATCTACATCATCCCCCCAAAACTCCCGTAGATCCTCACTCCGCCACGCCGTCGCCCACCCTGTATCCCGCTCGATCCGCGTCAGCGTCTCAAGTATCGCACCATGCTCGGAATGGTGAGACATGATTTTTCCTGCGATCCAGAGTGGTTGAAGGGCGTTTGTCCAGCAGCCGCTGTTGTGTTTAGTATGAAAAATTTATAGACTATGGTATGAAGGATGGGAATGGGATGTTACGTACTGGTGGGCGTTTGAGGCGGAGATGGCGCAGATTTGGCGGGCGTGCCAGAGGACGGATTTCTAGGCTTCTTTAGAATGCGTCTTGGAGGGAGCGGAGAAAGGGTTAAAGGGGGAGGGGTACCGGTCGTTGAGCGAGAGAAAGAGTCTTGGGTTTGCGCTGTAAGAGGAGTAGGGCGCTGGTGTGGTAGAGTTGGTTTCCGGAGACTATGTCATCCTCGTTAGTATTACGCATAGCCATCTTAAGATATTATGAGGAGAGGCATACTAGCAGCACCATTTGCATACAAAACAGTCGGAAATGGCTTCTCGCGTCCCCAATCAGCCGACATTGCCGTTGAGACACTAAATATGGACATCATCTGGCTCGGCCGATTCTCGTACCATTGCTCAACGGCATCGAAGAGGTGACTCCACCGCACCACGTACGTTTCGCTGCTATCATCAGGACTCCCTGGGTATGCAGATGCCGGGGTCCGACGGAAAAGTACCCCCAGCGTCTGCGCGCAGAGGTACACGGTGTAATTTGCGTATGTGTCGTGGTCGGAGGCGAGGAAGAGTTGAGTAGCGTCGGATGGGTTCATGTCGTTTGGGATCCAGTGGTAGATTGGGATGATTGTTTCTTCTTCGGAAATGAGGCCGCCGCAGACGTCTTCACAGGTTAGTCTATACTCTCGCGAAACGGAACTAGGGGAAGATACCCATGCGAGCGAAACACCAGAACAGAGCCTGTTCTTCTTTCCCGGAGAATCCATTTATCTCGGCCGCTTGGATTAGATAGGCGCATCCGTCTAGATGTCGGCGCCATTCTTTGGGGTTGCCTATTTATTTTAGTATGTTATAATGTTTCGAGATGACACGACATACAGCTCAGCATCTCCAGCACGCAGAGGATCACGCAAGAGGCAATCACGGGAGTTGACTTGCTTCCCAGCTCTGGGAGAAGTAGATGGATAGCCTCTTGATATAGAGAGAGACTTTCTGATTGCGACTTTTCGTTCTGTTTCCGCTCCATCTGGCGAGCAGAGAGGGCTAGAATGGAGTAGCGTAAATGCGCTGCCGATTTCGCCATTTGTGGAAATGTCGAGGCGAAGTGGCGGTGATTATCGAACATATCCAGCTATCTTATTAGTGCTTCGTACATACATCTATCATATAGAAGACATACCCATAGACATATTTCATTTAGATAGTTCTGCCATAGGACATTTTCCCTATCTGGGGATAATTCAAACCGCCCTGTTCTCGCTCGCGGCTCGCTCCGCCCCCGATCCGGGACCGGAGTAGGTGAGCTAGGTCGGCTAGGGATATCTGGACGGGCCGTCCACAGTTGTCGATTGCGTAGAGCTGTGTGGAGAGCCTCGTATGCTGAACCTGGGAGGAAGACGTCGTTGGCCGGGTTGTCTAGATCAGAGAAAACACTGGAGTCGAAGAGGGGTGGTGTCATTCCCGGATAGTTGGAGAGATTGCGCAGTGCAGTGAGTTCATCGACGATAAACTCTGGGGAAGAAATATAGTTGGTGAATTGGGTCGAGTTGGACGGAGAAGCCAAGTCTTGTACTATATGCTCTGGCTTATGAGTGGAGTTGGGCATGTCAGGAATAGGAGAGGGTGATAGGGCTGGAACTGGAGCCGGAGAAGGAGAGAAATCTGGCACAGAATTTCTAGCTGGAGACTTGTCTTTCTCTCGATCAAGTCCTTCCTCCTTCCTCCGGGACGACTCAACCGTCAGGATCTATACAGTCAGCAACGAATCTTCGGCCTTTGAGTGATGCATACCTTAAACTTCCCCTGACGCCGCGACACACGACCAGTAACAGCCTGATTCATAGACGGATGCCCTGGCTCCAGCACCGTGATATTGGCATCGCGGAAGGAGCCCAGCAGCCGCCACTGGCAGGGGTCTCCTCGACGCTTGCATCCTGTACATGTGGGTTTGATTTCGTCGCCTGTTTCACCATAAGCATCTATTCGTATAGCATATCTATATCTAAGAGGATATACATTTTCTTCGCCGTCGACTGCAATTTAGGCAGCCAGTGCGGGTTCGTTTGCGGGGAAGAACGGGGCGGGGGGAAACCTCAGTTGTAGGATTCATTCCTTTAGAAGATACAGAGTAGATAGAGTAGACAAATAATCATACAGGCAGAGAAATAGAAGAACGACAGGCCTGAGCTGAACCTTGGAAGGCACTCGACAATTCCTTAAGAGGGGAAGAGAACGCGGAGTATTACCCGAATAGGAAGGCATAAGCGCAGGCTGGGCTCTACTAACGGGGGAAGTCCGAACAACAAAAGAACCTTGGAACAGAAGAACAGGAAGAATGATTAGCCAGCACTTGGTAAGATGGATATCACTCCACATGCTGCACCTCCGCATCTTTCTCCCGCAGTCGGTGCTCCGTATCCCCCGCCACTCCCATCGACGAGTCCCAGTGCAGACGCACTTTCTCGCCCGTGAACAGGAGGTCGATTTGCTCCAGCGTGAGATTGCGTGTCTCAGGGTAGAAGTAGTAAATTACTGGGAGGAAGCAGAAGTTGAACACTGTTGCTGTTAGCTGTGCGACGCTGTCGATGAATGATAGACCTACCTGCGAAGTAGATATACGTGCGGTATCCGATGCTGGAAATGCTGACTGGAGTGATTTCTACGACCAGGAAGGTGAATATCCCTATTTTTATCAGAAAGGGCCGGTTCAGGAATCAAGGAAGTCATACAGTTTGTTGCTGTTGCTAAGGCCGCGGTGCGGGTTCGAATGGCCAGCGGCGCATATTCAGCCGGTACTGCTTAAGTTAGCCCTTGAATACAATAGAAAGCAGGAGAAACATACGCAACCATGGAATGGCCAGTAATCCTACTGCGAAGAAGAAATTGAACAAAAACAACATCACTGTGGCTACGATACCGGCTGAGGGGCCTCCATCCCACACGGTGCCAGCCAATATACCCATGCAGGCACACTGTCCCGCAGCAGCAAAGAGCATGAGTTTGCGACGGCCGAGTCTACAAATTAGCATCTGATCAACCAAGCAAGGAGACAGGAATCTACCGATCAATAGCCCAGACTGGGACAAAGGTCGAGAGGAAATAGGCGACGCCGTTGAACCCAGCCAGCAAGAGAGCCAGATTATGGGACATGCCGACCGATTGCTCGAAAATAACAGTGTTATACTATCGTTGACGAGTGTTAGAGCGGTAGAGTAATAGTGGAGGAGACATACGTAGGTAATGAGATTCACTCCCGACAATTGCTGCATCATCTGTCCACCCATCGCCAGGAGAGTCCGGTGACGGAATCGCTGCGGTCCATTCTTCAGAATCATCTTAAAGGACCCCTGGTCGGACGCCTGTCTTTCTTCAGCCATGGCGCGTGTGATGTCCGAAATCTCCATATTGATGAGAGCGTCATCCTGACCGATAAGGCGGGCGTTTTCCTGCACAGACCAGAGGACTTGACGGGCCTCGTTGTGACGGTCGTGTGCAATGAGCTGCTCATTAGCTTCCTGTTATTCTTGAAGAACGAGGTCAACTTACCCAGCGAGGAGATTCTGGAAGGACAAGGATACCGAAAAAGGTGATGACGGCGAATAGAATTTGCAGTGCAATAGGGAAGCGGAATTGAGACTCATTATTGACGTAGCTCATGCCGTAGTCTATTAGGGTTAGCAAGGTTCACAAGAGAAGAGATCAGGCTACCGACCAACCCAGTAAGCCGTCATGACACCGAAGATGTTGATCACCAGCTCAATGGCAAGCTAGACAGATTAGTATGGAAAGGTCAAGAAGAGATGTCCGACGAACCCCTTTGCCTCGACTGGAGGCTTTGCTCAGCTCAGAGTGCCACACGGCTGCATTCAGTCAGCCTCAACCAAATGATCGAGTGGTATAGTACGTACGAATGGTGCTTGTGTTGAGACCATTACCGAGACCAGCGACGATGCGTCCCACGATCAGCTGGGGGATGCCATAGGAAGTGGCCTGAAGAATCGCTCCGATGGTGAGGATCACACAGCCAGCCATGATACACCATCGACGACCAAGTCGTTCTCCCACCAACAGGGACATGATAGCACCGAAGAAGCAACCCTAACATTGTAAGCAGGGGTGTATAACCAGTTGAATTCGGGTACGGACAATCTCGTAAATCGCAACCCTAACCAGTCAGCCAAGCTCTAGCCCAATCCAAGAGTAACTCACACTGTTCCCTGTAAAGAAGAACTCCCATTCCCACCCTCCGTAGTATCAATCTCAGGAAAAGTCCGGACAAAGGCATCTCCGGTCAACAGACCCGACATAACACCTTGGTCATACCCGAAACTGTACTGTCAATCTCAGTCCTTCCCCGGCACGAGAAGGTACTCACAGTAAGAAACCACTGCCGGCAGTGGCCGTGATGGCTATGGATAATGGCCGCCCAATAAGAAAAGACATTTTGTTCTGATAGCCTCGATGGGTACCAAAGTCACCAGGAATGGGACGTTAGAGTCGGACTGATGAGCCTTATATACGAAGCCGGGAAATATTCGGGAGGTCATCTTCGGAACTGCGACCCACGGGGTGACGGCGTGGCGGGGTTAGCGTGAAAGACTATGGAGTACGGAGTAAGACTCTGAGTCTGGAGTCCGGGGGTTTGACTCAGGAGTCAGATCTCAGACGAACATTGATGGACATAAACGAGGGTGATATTTGTACAAAGTCCTACAACACCATATACACCTCTATAATAGCCTCACCACATGATACGAATAAAATATGAACTCATCTCATGCAGCACACATAGCTGATTCCAGGCACATCTACTTCACGATCGCTCCGTCAACAACCTGTTTCTTTCAACCCCGAGTGGAGCTCCGAACGGACAATCCCCGGATAACCTCAGAATTACCCAAAACGGTAATCTTTAACGCCGCCTGAAACCCTAACGGCCCACTTCCCATGACAAGAAATCTTAAGCACATCGGGATGCCGTCTCCCTCTCCATACATGATCTTCCCTACTCTATCCGTATAAATCATCCAACCAACACCCCATATCTCCTAGTTAGGCTATCCATAAGCGCTCTTCAACACGATGTCTCTCAAACTACTCTATAAATCTCAGACTTCCTCCTCACTTACCCCTCTTATAACACTTTGAAAAATAAACACAGAAACAAACAAACAACAACCAAAATGTCCCCCTCCGTCCTCCCCACCGACCCCCCCTCCTCCACCAGCACCAACACCACCCTCTTCACCCTCTCCAACCGTACAATCGCCATCACAGGCGGCGGCCGGGGCTTAGGCATCGTCCTCGCCAGCGCCGTCCTCGAAGCCGGCGGCGACGTCGCCTGTCTCGACCTCCTCCCAACCCCCAGCGCCGAAGAATGGGCCTCTCTACAGAAACTAGCCACGGCCCACGGCCTGCAGGCAACATATACCCAGTGCGATATCACAGACGAGGGAGCGACGCAGATAGCACTTGACAATATTGCTGCGGTAGGGTTGGAACGAGGAATGCCGTTGAGGGGGGCTATTACCTGTGCGGGCATTCAGCAGATGGTTCCGGCGTTGGAGTATCCGGTTGATATGTATAGGAAGATGTTGGATGTTAAGTATGTTATGCTCCCCCCCCCTTTCCCCCAAAGTCAAGTCTTCATGTGAAGCTGTGGTGATTGCTAACATATTTGTTCATCTAGTGTTGTTGGGACATTCATCCCAGCTAAGCACTGCGCCCGTATTTTCAAGGAACAAGGTACACCTGGGAGTATTGTGATGATTGCATCTATGTCCGGGCAGATTGCGAATCGGGTACGTTACCTTACCCTTTTTAACCCTCCTTATGCCCCCTCCCAAGGACCAAGCTAATACGAGTAAAATAGGGCCTAACATGCACAGCATACAACTCCTCCAAAGCTGCCGTGCATCAAATGTGCCGATCCGTCGCCCAAGAATGGGGCCAGTATGGTGTTCGTGTAAACACCTTATCCGCGGGCGTATGTTTCTTCTTCTTCTTCTTCTTCTTCTTCTTCCTGTCTTTCCTATCTTTCCTACCTCCAAGAAGCATCTGAGACGATACTAACATAGTAGGGCTACTAAATAGTACATCCGCACAGCAATGACAGACGCTCTACTTATCACAAAACCCGAGGTCGAAGAGACATGGATGCGAGGCGCTCTTCTCAATAGACTGGGTGTGCCTGATGACTTTAAAGCCCCGGCTGTGTACATGTTGGCGGATGGTAGTGGGTTCATGACGGGGGCGGATCTGAGGGTTGATGGGGGGCATTGTGCTTCTGCTTGAGATGGACTATATTAATAATTTAAATGAATAGATTAATAATTAGATGTTGCATCTAGAATATGGGGACCTGTGAAATCGACGCCGAAAATGACCACTTTCGCGGCTGTTTACGGCTACATTTCCACCTGTAACTTAGCATCAGCCGCCCCTCATGTGCTCTTCACCCCACTATTCTACACCCGCCAAGCCTTGTGTAGTCATCGCGGGAAATGAGTGGGCAACATATGATTGATTGGGGGACTTTGTCCAATAACCACAACTTGCACTGAACAATGGGTTGTATAAGTGTGAATATGCATTATCAAAAAGATCTGTACTGATATTGATAATGTGTGGCAAATACTATGATCTTATAAGAACTCGTATGCGGAGGACATCACTATTTGAATTGAATCATCGTACTATAGACAGTAATCAGCATAAAAGAATAATCAAAGGTTGGCTACATATTACTCTTAAGCACTATTTCCATTTGCTGAAGTAACAAGCCAATGTGAATGGTGACAGCTTGACGAATTCCTGGATGGTACATCACACTAAATTGAAGGGCTATGCTAAGAAGCAAAAGAGCCCAACAAAGTCCCTTCAAACCAACTGCTAAGAAGACCGAATAGAAGATAACCCTTAATAATTGCCCTTCTGCCATAGATCCAACAACTTCAAAACCAGCCCCCGTCTCAGAAACTGCCAGTAGGACTTCCGCTGCTCAGCCATGGTGACCTTCCACCGGAGAGTCCAGCATGCCCCGACAGCTAAGGCCAGAGTGACTCTTTTGAAAAGGGAGTCGATGATGACGAGCTGAAGTCTTAGAGAGCTCAGGGTAGGATTGACTGAGAGGCAATATAAGAGAGATCACTGAAAGTGTGGTAAGAGAAAATAAAGGTCAGACAGACACGGGTGGTGGGAGCGGGGGCTGACACGAACTAACAAACGGCCCCAAGCTGGATCATCTTAACTACCAGTGGTTATGGATTATGACACAAAGTACAGCCACAATGACCTCTCCAATAATAAGCATTCAAAGTGCTGGTATTGTTCCTCTGGCAGGAAAACAGTCAGGGCGGAGAACAGAGGTCAGAACAGCAAGGACGGTTCTTATGTACTCGGAGGAGCTGACGGTGATGACCATACGGCATATCGGGCGGCTATCCCGAAAACGACAAAACTAACCACAAGAGGTAATTCACAGGTCCGTTGCTTTACTAATAAAATAACTAGTTTATATAGCTAGGACTAGTTAAGTTTTTAGGTTTTTTTTACCTCTATTTTTGGAGTACTTAGTGGCGAGCGATGGTGAGACAGAAGAGCAAGCAAGCATCAGGTTCGATACAAGTCAGTACATGGCTGGAGCTAGCTAATTTAAATAGGAAAGAATCACAATACAAAGTATGACCGCGCGGGCGCTGACTAACAGGAATTCTGGTGTTGAAGCAGAATCCTAGCAGTATCCCAAGTTCACTAGATCCATTGTCATGTTGAATGCCGACGGATTAATTTGTTCAAAATGATGAGAACCTTGTCCCATCAGTGTCAGTCTCTCACGCGTCAATGTTGCTCTAGAAGTACCAACGAGCCCCGTTCAATAAGCATTTGAGTAGAGGTATCTGGCAGGTAGTACTGAAATTCCCCTCCTGGCTGGCCAAACCAAGGTGCACTTCGACCGTGTTGAGCGGGGATGGGCTGTGTGACGTTGAAGACATAATAGATGGTGCCGTTTGTACGGCTGAGGTTTCTGGGTGAAAGAGCGCGTTGAGTGTAATTAGTTCCCTGGATAGATAGAAAACTCCCATCGAGTGCGCCGAAACGATCAAGGATAGTGCCGACTGTAATGTTGACTTCTGCATACATCGGCCTGTGGTATGCGTCTAATTCAAATCCATTTCCGGGTGGGTTTATATAGTGCCGGGCGCTGTCATTAAACCAGTGATCAAAATATTCTTGAGGGCATACCCCTCCGAGTTGTTTGTAGTCTTCTAGCATATCCGCGATAGGCGATTCTGTAGGCAAAACGTCTGGACCTAATCTATAGTCGCTGCAGATAAACCCGGGGGTTGGATGAGTTGGGGTTTCGGAGGGATTGGTGGGACATGGAGAATCACATCTCTGAAGGAGAATAATCAGCCGAGTCAAGTTATTTGTCTCATTGTAGTAACTTACGGCTGGAACAGTTGCTGTTGGCTCCTGCGCGAGAACACTGCCGACTAGCAAACAGGGACAGAAAGTGATAATACGGATAATATTGAACAGCATTTTCAATGTTGCAATGTTCAGTGTGCTATTAGGTTTGCTATTTTGAGGGTTGATATTGTTGGGAGCTGGAGATGTTGTCTCTTCCAAGAACTGGCGCTTGCACAGGGTTAACTACATAGTATTTATAGATAGTTGGTGCAGACAATCACCAGTATAAAAGTCCGCTCCAGGCCAAGATAGTAGATATTATAATTGATTGTCCGAGCACTTTTAGGCCATAAAGGGTTGGTAGGGTAAATCTCGGACTTTCTTACATTCCGTAGAAGCAGCAGCAATTAATACAGTTCAAAAAATTTGAGCCTGATGATCATTTCGTACACAGTCACACACACCAAGAATGAGGATTTCATGCAATACCTGCATCCTCAGGGCCAATCAACGAGCAACCACTGTCTTACATCTCATATGTAGCTGACCAGGACGGAACAAAAATAAAGAGAAGCTGTCGGGTATCTGATATGTTTTGGATTGGGAGATGCTTGCATTACACCTTGCATTTGACAACATCAAACATATTACAGTGGCTGGCTGGATATGCGGATATTTCAAATTTGGGTCTGATACCTATTCAAGTGATATGCAGTGCAGACTAGAAGTATATCACCCAAGTCACAGTTAGGTCAGGCATGACTGCCTTCTATGCAAAGGTTTGCTTGATTGTTTTGCTGACATGACTGATTTCTATCTTCTCAGAAAACCCCTTTAGTCCTGTAATTCCATTGATCATACTGATCATACATGGAATGGCATATCACAGAGTGGGTCACTAGCTCGTGCGGGGTACAAGTGGGTTAACAAGTCTAGATCAGACATACTTTTATTATGTTAGCACCAGATTCTATAGATAATGTCTTCACAATTTAGCTGATCAAGCTTTTATTAAAATAAACTTATTTTCTCTTAATATACATGAGGAGGCTACAGCATTAGTGCGGAGTTTGAAATAGTCTTATGCTATTCATGCAGCTACATGCTAAGATCCTGGTAAGCCCTGCTGATACCGGCAACTGCATATCTAAACCTGCCTCCAACCAATCTAGTCCATGCTGTGGAGCCCTTCATTTCTTTGTTGTGCATCCAGATCGCCATCCTGAAGTTTTTCAATGGTCACTGGTGACCTGTTCTACCTCATCTGCGACGCTCTAGCGTGCGGTATTTCTTTCCCTAGGCCACATCCACACTCAGCTGCGCGGTAATCAGCCATCAAGAGACTCTTCTTGGATGGTGCTATAACCTTCGACACCTACATCGCCGCAGCATGAGACGACAGAGGATACAATATGGTTTCCGTGGCGTGCACCGACAAGCTGAATCCACGTCAACCGACCCCGCCGGGCCCCAACCTGGGTCATTAGAGCGACAAGTCCAGACCGTGGAATTGGGGATGAGCAACATGGAGAGCGTGCTAGCGTTAGATCTCCAGCAGATTTGCCCCTGGGATGGGCCAATGGAAGAACACATGGGAACAATAGGGTCGCGGCTGGACTGCAGATCGTGCATGAGCCGGTACCGTCGGTCCTGAACCCCTTGACCTTCGATATTCCCATGGCGATTGGTGGCTATCTGTTCGACAACGAATTGCTAGTCTAAGGTTACTGTACAAGTGCTGCGGTCGGAAATGGAGAAGGTGGGCGGGATTCCTGACACTTTCACCCGGTATACAGAGTGCATTGAGGCGAAACCGGAACGGATTGTCCTCGCGGTGTATCTTGAGTCAATACAGGCGAAGGACGATGGGCCGGTTTACTTCAACTTGCTGGTATATTTGTCGCCCCTGGCAGAAGTAGTGCTTCAATAGATACAAGAATACATGCAATGTATAGGATGTCCACCAAGTTACGCTGCTTGAGCTTATCATCTGCATCCTGCCCTCTCTTCCTCTCTTTTATCGAGGCCCTTGACCAATATGATCCGGTGCCATTCCGCCCGGCTTATGAGGCACCACGCACCACGCTCATCTGGGCACAAGATGGGGTTTGCAAGTTGCCGAGCGATCCTTGGCCGGAGTCGCATGCGGACGATCCTAAAGAAATCTCGTGGTTGTTGGAGAAGCGGCTGGATCTGGGTCGGAATGGATGGGATCAGCTTCCGAGGAACAGCAATCTACGCATTTGAGAGCCTGGCCGGTGCCAACCATTTCACGATCGTCCGGCAGCCGCAGCGAGGCAACTGGTGGAGATCATTGCAGACGCCATGTCCCCGTGAATTCCTGTCCAATGTCGTATTGTGGGGCTTGCCAAAGGAGGAGAGGGTTTGAATAAGATACACATCTCTGTACATTTCTCATATTCATACTGCCGGAAAATATCATATCACATTTGTTGTAACCCTGCATACTGTTGCGCCCAGCCAGAGTTGTATATTGACCTGAATTGGGATCGCTGTGTCGACGGCGCTCCGAAGGGATCCGTCCTGTTAGCGGTGATGTACTTGAATCCCTCCTTCCTCCCCCACGATACGACCAGCTGGACAGGGATATGACGTGGGTAAGATTTAAGGGTCAAGCGCCACAAGTGACGTTCCGGTTCGTCCGTACTCCGGAGTAGGAATAGACAGGCAAGTTCGGAGGGTCCGGGAATCGGACTGGGCCAATCAGCGGGGCGCATTTTTTGATGAATGAGAGATGGGCGGGCGGCGGATACGGGGCACCTAGACCGGTTGGGCTCGGGGCATGGATCAAACAGAAAGGAGGAGGGCGGAAGGGTGCCCATGTGGCTAATTTACTTACAAGAGGATCCTTGCAGGTAAGGTTTCCCTCTCAAGAGAGCCATAAGCCCCTTGTGGCTAAGTTACCCAAATGGCAACACGCACCAGTTCAACCACCACATGGCACTACTTGCATGTCTTATTCTCCACAATCGCATGCGCCAATGAGGCAGAGGTCTTTGTTGAGCCGGTCGCCAGAGATGCGGGATTGGGGTCAAACTAAATGATGATAGAGAGACAGATGAAACGGGCGAATAGAGGCAAGCTCCATGTGGTACGTTGGTTCGATGAGATGAGGTCTGATTCAACTAACTAGCTGGCTATCTAGGGGCTTTATATAGGCGATCTGGGAGATTAGATCTCCTTCCCAGTTGGGAAGGAGAGGCTGGTCGAGTTGGATCCAAGAAATGGAAGGATGAGCGAAGGAGTACTATCGAACGATTGTAGGCCTTGGTACCAGTAGATATTGGCTCTCAATATCCAGAAAGTCGGTGTATCGGGACTAGGGAAGTGTAGCGGTGTATTACGGAGTATCGATATTCCAGTAGGGCTGACAGTAAGTGCAGAATATGGGAGGGGGTGTTGAGGAAAAAGAAGAAATTAGGAGGGGAGAGGATCAGAACAGCAAGGACAGTTCTTATATATTCGGAGGAGCTGACAGGTGGTGATGACAATACATTGTATCGGGCAGCTAGGCCTAAAACAATAAAACTAATCACAAGAGGGAATTCACAGGTCCTCGCTTTACATGTTAAATAATCAGGGGTTGGGGGAAAGTAGTTATGGATATGGTCTTCAGCTGTATCATTTCTGGTTGAGGTGGATATAGAGCGCCTGCTGGATCACATTAGGGCTATTCTACTGAAGCTGGAATTCAGAATGATTCATGGAAAGGGTAGATAAAGACCGGTCCAGGTAAGCTGGATGTAAGTCGTGGCGTCTCTGCTATACTGTCCTGCTGTTCGACTATTTCTTTCGTGGATACAGGGATGAATGAGGTTGTTATGGAGGGAAAGCCGAATGAGGCTGTGGAGTAGTGCTTGTATTGAAATGTCATCCATACATGATACCATAGACATGCACAATGAGTGATGATCCATGTCATAGATCGTATACATTATTTACTAGGTAGTGTAATCGAGGGTGTAGAAATAGATCCTCGCATATAAAATCTAGCGTGGACTTTTACGTAAGACATCGGTCGTCTAGAGGATTATAGATTCGTTTAGACGCAGTGAAGCTCTCCACCTTCATGGGTGTGGCAGTTCTGAGGTTCGTTAGTGTCAAGTGTCATATCCAATGCGTAGTACGGTGTAAGTCCACTCACGTCAGGAATGTCATCTTCAGCCTCGTCGTCCTCTTGGTCGTCTTGGGCAGGCTCCTCAGTCTGGTCATCACTGTGACCTTCCTCCCCACCGACGCACCCAACGCCAGGGACAGCAACATCGTAGGCATAGACTTCAAGAGCAAAATACTGTAGTGTCTCCGAGTCATGCACCGCCTCGGTCCGGTTTCCCTCAGCAAGCTCTAAAACACCATCGTATCCATCCGCGTAGTGCTCAACGAGTCCTTGTCCAATAGCCGGAATGTGGTACAGACGGTGGAGCAGGTCGCCGGCCCAGAAGGTGTTGGTCTCGGACTCGGAGATGGTGTAGCCCTGAGCGCACATCGTGCTTAGGTAACGACGGCTGGTGTAGCTGAGTTCACATATGACGGTTTCATCGGTGGCATTCTCGCCACGCCAGTGGCCGCCCCAGCCTAGGTATGTCAGACTTTTATAACTCGGCTTATATGGGAAGAGGCTTACCGTCGAGGGCACAGTTTCCATCAGGGTCGTCGCAGCGGAACAGGATGTTGTCGGGGTTTCCGTTGACAATGATGTCGTAGGCACCAATGGCGGTGAGCGAGGGCCTATCTCCGAAGTACTTGCGGTAGATGGCACTCTCGTTGCCCCAACGGAGAATGTGGTCCTTCGCGTGCTCAACGAGGGTAACGGTCTCCTGGAGAGCGGTGGCGAGCTGACGCTGCTCGGTAGCATTGCAGCTGTGGTGGATAGGGAAAGGAGACTTGATCGGCTCCTCCAATGGCTTGGGGGTGTGGGGAGACGGGAGTGCCGCGATAGGGGCGCAAAGGGACAGAGCGAGGGCGAGGAGCTGCATTTTGATGTGCGATGAGCGCGGTGCTTGTGGAGCTCGGGTAATTGTCAAGTTGAACTGTTATCCTGCCAGTCTGCAGGGATATGCAGGGACGCCATGTTGACAGTATTTATACCTTTTGCCTCTGGCTCCAGCCCCGAAGGACCTTCGGGAAGCCCAAGAGAAGGGATTCCTTGGATGACTCGCTTCCTTCGGATATCCTGTATGGCATCACATTGTATCCCACGTTTGCCAAGCAGCCAAGGCTGCGAGAGGACCCCGGGGACAATAAACTAAACTTCATCCCGATGCATCTCCTTGGCGGATACCTTGGCATGTGTACCTTGGGAGTTAGTGACGGTGGAAAATGCTACCCTCCCAGTGGAGCAAAGGTTGGGAAGATTTTTCTGGACTCATTCCGTGATTCAGAAGCTGTGATACCTTGTGGGCAGGGGAGTTAAATACGTTCAATCCTTGTGCTTGCATCAATTCGAGCACAGTCTCCCTTGCATCCTCTCGGTATAGTCGCCATGAGGAGCCTTCTTCCCGTCCTGGCCGTTGTCGGTCTTGTCCGTGCCGCCTCCATCACTGGCTGCCATAAACACGGCGACGATGTGTACTGCATCACCGAATCTGGTGAAGAGGTCCAGGTTCTCTTGGAGAATCCTCCAGCCGGAGATCCGCCCGCCGAGTATACCGACTGCCATGCTCACGGTGACACCCAGTAAGACGCTCGCCATTCCTTTAATCAAATCCAGCTGACCAAAATAGATACTGTGTCGATGCAGATGGGAACGATGTCCAGATCTTGGCAGAGGGGGAGACAACAACCGACACCACCTCTACTGAAGAGGATACATCAACCGAGGATGAGTCCGCTGAAGAGAACACACAAGGAGAGAACTGCCACTTCCACGCTGGCGTGGAGTATGTCCCTATTGGCGCTTATCGCAGGCAGGATGCTGACTGATCGTAGACACTGTGTCGGTGCTGGAGAGTCAGAGAGCGGCGACAGCAGTTCCACTTCCTGTGGTCTTCGGTCTCGAGACTATGATATGCCGCTCCGAATCGGGACCCTTTTCGTCATCCTCGTCACCAGCGCCATCGGTGTCTTCCTACCTATGGCTTTGGCCAAGCTTCCGTCTGCGAGCATCAATGTCTGGGTGTCAACTGTCATCAAACAGTTCGGCACAGGTGTCATCCTCTCAACCGCATTCGTTCATGTAAGTCGCTCGCAGCCTGGATGTATTGGTGGGGAACAGGCTAATAATCAAATCAGCTCTACACTCACGCGGACCTTATGTTCGGTAACGAGTGTCTCGGCGAACTTGATTATGAGGCCACCACGTCAGCCGTCGTGATGGCCGGTATCTTCCTCTCTTTCCTGACCGAATACCTCGGCCATCGCTATATCCTGGCCCGAAACGCCCGCAGAGCGGCCGAGGCAGCCCAACCAGCTGAGAACGGCTCTGGCATCTCCGGCGTCTCCTCCAAGACGGCGGCCGAGCAAGCGCCCCAGCCTCATCAACATGGCACCCTCGCCGGGCTTGGCCACCACCATGGCGGTGACCCGACCAATCCCAACACTAAGCTCTCCGTGCTTGTCATGGAGGCTGGTGTTCTCTTCCACAGTATCCTCATCGGTTTAACCCTCGTCGTGGCAGGCGACTCCTTCTACAAGACCCTTCTCGTCGTCATTGTCTTCCACCAATTCTTCGAGGGTTTAGCGCTGGGCGCCCGGATTGCTCTCCTGCCCGGCCGCATGTTCCCCACCAAGGCGATTATGGGTGGTGCTTTCGCCCTCATCACACCCATTGGTATGGCAATCGGCCTAGGCGTGATCAACTCATTCAATGGAAACGAGCGCAGCACTATCATCGCACTAGGTACACTTGATGCCCTCTCCGCCGGTATCCTCGTGTGGGTTGGTCTTGTGGACATGTGGGCGCGCGACTGGGTTATCGACGGCGGTGACATGACGAATGCGCCGATCAGACACGTCGCCGCGGGTGGTATTTCGCTGATTGCTGGGATGGTTCTGATGGGTGTCTTGGGTAAATGGGCTTAATATTGTACATATTTAAACCATGATGTAGACATCATGTTGCGATGGTTCAACGACGCGTCGTGGGCGTGTCCTCCTGCCTATGGAATACGGCTTCGGATTTGTTTTGAGGTTGTCAACCACCTCCAGTCGGTGGCACCTCCCGTGGACCTGTACTCCCCGGAGACAAATTAGGGATACAGGGAAATCGAAAGAATAAGAGTTGTCAAGAAATAGTCTTTGATAATTAAGGCCTATTTTGTTGCTCTGTTACCATATTCTTGACTTTCGAAACATACCCTCACCACCATTGATACAGATTCAATGTTGCCGAATCCATTGTGCGAGTGGAGTGTTGTTAGTGGTAGGTTGTGCGACGCTTGCAAGTCTAGACACATGAAACATACATTGCTTCATTGAGACTTGAGGTGTTGCGAGGAGATTGGTGGGGTCGGTTGGTTTATATCCAGTCAATGAAGCGATGCCTTGACTATACTCAACCTTCCATGACCCATGGGCGTTAATAAACTGCCTCAGAAGAGGAGAATATAGCCCGCTGGGCCATAACCCCTGACAGGACCGCGGGCTCTGTCACAGGCAAATTTCTGATACTACATCAACATGTCACTGCGTTATAGTTTCATTAAAATATATATAGTAGAATAGAATGGCGACTGGTAGTCAAACAACAGCTATCAAATCATGATGTCATGCAGACTGCAAGGCAGCAAGGCCGCCAAACATCACAACACCTGGAAGTAGAAGCTTAATTCTTTACCATGGAACTTGTTCTTGACTTTATTCTTTGTTTCCTTTGCCCCTAGCTCCTTCACAATGATCGCTCACAATGTCCAGCCCTGGCGATTTTGATCATCTATCCGGCACTAGGGTTGTCTTTGATAAGGGCCCCCAGACTTGGGTACTATATGAGAAGATCACCGAAGATTACCAAATAATGAGGCAGGACGAAGTCGATGCTGGCATCGGCAATCCTTACGCAACTATTAAATTCGCCTGCCATGACGCCGCTGATCCTAACCAGAAGGGCATTATGCGTATTTACATCCAAATTCCTATCACCGGAACGATTGCTCGCGGCCCTAGAGCAAGAGCACCGCAAGCTATCGCCCAGCGGACACATAAGGAAGGGCAGATGTTACAAAGTCTCACATCCAAGGGGTATAAGGTAGTTCCCAACCTCCTTGGCTATCAGGAGAGCATTCAAGACGATGAAGGCTGTGTACCCGGCGGGTATATCAACTATATTGTCTGGGCTTGTGTACCTGGGGAATCGATTCACGACAAGGAGTTTTGGGATCGAGACCAGAAATACCGGGACGAGGTCCGTGAGAGGTTCCGCGAGTCTTATGAGTATGTTAAGCCCTGCCATTTCTGAAGCCATTCTAATATAATTTAGGGAGCTGAAGGAGTTTGGATGGTCGCCCACATCCCCCCATCTAGGGAATATCATCTTTGACGAAGCAACCAAGGCGCTGTAGGTTTCCTTGAGACTTTTTTTCAATGGTTGTTGGTGAGAGCTAATTTATTGTCCAAAGCCATATTTCGGGCTTTCGTTTCCCTAAATGCATTATTGACCGCTCCCCGCCTTCCACGGATATGTTGTATGCCGGCTGGGGCTTAGTGGAACCATCTGAGGACCCTGACTGGTATCTCACCAGCAACAAGTGGAAGTGGTAACAGCCCTTCCTCTTCCTAGAACCATTCTTAGCTCGCTCTTCATGTTGAAATAACCGAATGATCATAATCCTGCTTGCGAGATTTCAACAATGCTTTCATGGTATGAGCAGCTTTAGAGGGTTTCCTCGCTTAAACACATTGATATTGAAGCATTATTCTGCACCCGGTACGGTCAATGTTCGTAGAAACATTGTCAATTCGATTTGTCACCACTATCAACTGTCTTGTTTGTGTTTCTGTCTGGGGTCAATAGTCCCGAAACCTTGCGTGGGCAATATAGATTGCTGATACGGTTGTCTTCGTGGTGACTGCTCTCTCGCTACCCTTCATACTGTATGGCAATGATGGTTATAGTAGTATCTACAACGGTTGACACTGCATAAGATTCATCCAAAGGTGGTGATTGTAGTTGAGTATAGATTACTCTGTCAATTATCAGATCCCGGGGATCGTGTTCTATTGAACCTAATTCAGCATGCAATACTCACTCTTCCCTGCAGCGAGGGCCACCACCGATGCAATGCTGGTACCTCCCAAGATATCGAAGATGGCGACGTCCGCCCGCAACTCACGCCCAAACCAGTTGCGTAGCTCTACAGCAGTGAGGGAGTCTACCCCATACTGGTGAATCGGCTTGTCCAGATCTAATTCGTCCGCCGAAATGGACAGCATCCGCGACAACTTTGTCTTCATTCTCTGCGCAATAACACCAGACACCTCTTCCAAGGACTTCGCACTCGCAAAGAGTTCCGCGAAATTCGTTTCCCCACCCTTCGAGGCGTTCGATCTGCTTAAACCGGAAATGTTGATATGACGGGCGAACGGCCGCTGCAGCCAGTCGGTCGTACCCGCCCCTTTTTCTCGTACAATAGGCGTGATGCCTACCACAGTCTGGCTTTGCTCCATGGGAATGATTTGCAGAGAGTGGTTGCAGTAGATATCTAGGAGGGCGTGAAGATCGGACTCGCTGAGCTGTCTGAAGACATTATTGGATCGGAGGTACTCGCGGATCTCTTCGTTTTCAAGCAGGAAGCCTGCTGAGAAGAAGATGCCCAAGTCTAATGAGACAGCCTTCTCCCCTATCCCGATGCGATATCGAGCCAGTCCGTCTAGGAATGTGTTGCCGGCTGCATATCCCGAGTCTCCTCTTGCTCCCGTAATTCCAGCCACTGATGATAGGAGAACGAAGAAGTCTAGCCCTTGGGGGAGCAGCTCGTGTAGATTCCAGGACCCCTGCGCCTTTGGGGCAGTAGATGCCCACCACGATTCATAGGTCATGGCCCCGAAGTGCGAACTCTTCTGGAGGTCAGCTCATCTGTACTTCGGAGGATATCGACTGAACACTACCGGTGACTCACACTGATAACCATCGTAGCTTGAATACATCCCTTGATTGGCGGCATTGTCCGGCTACAAGATTCCAAGGTCCTTGCCAGCGCTGTACGGTCCGTTATATCGCACGAGGGCGTCAAGGCCGTAGCGCCCTTCTCTTGTAGGTCTTCCGTGATCTTCGCTGCGTACACATTCTTGTTTCCAGATCGTGAAAGCAGTATCAAATTGCGGGCGCCGCGGTCGACTAACCAGTGAGCAATGCTCCGACCAAGGCCGCCTAAACCACCAGCAATCACATAGGTTGAATCCGCGTCAAACGAGAAGGTCGGCTTCGTGTCCACAACGGTCTATCACAGTTAACGATCTCGCATCAGGTTATGCAGTGGTGGTCTACCTACCGTGACTTGATCTGTTGGTCTCAACTTCAACACCGTCTTCCCAATGTTTCTTCCGCTCTGCATGTGCCTAAATGCTTGCTCGATATCGGATATCCCGTATACCTGGACTGAATTTGATAATGATAACTTTCCAGCTTTTATCAGCGACAGAATCTCCTGCAGCGCGGTGACCAACAGTTGGGGTCGGTCCTCCATCATTGCCGCAAGATCGAATGCGTTAAAGCTGACATTTTTCAGGAATTGAGCCATTGGAAGCTTCGTGTTAGAAAGA
This sequence comes from Aspergillus cavernicola, assembly GCA_027569065.1. Lineage (NCBI taxonomy): Eukaryota > Fungi > Ascomycota > Eurotiomycetes > Eurotiales > Aspergillaceae > Aspergillus > Aspergillus cavernicola. The sequence continues at coordinate 22,780 of JAPDEK010000131.1, forward strand.
ATGTCATTCTTGCCGATCTCCACAAACCGGCCGTACGGTGCCACGCACTCCCACGATGCAACAAGCTCATCGGACGACAGTGAGTTGAGCACAACATCCACGCCCCTGCCCCTGGTGAGGCGTCGGATCCCCTTCGCGAACAGCGTATTTCGACTGGAAAAAATGTGTTCCTCAGGTATACCGTATTGGTGTATGAGAAAATTCTGTTTCGCCCGACTTGACACCGTGGTAAAAACGGTAGCACCTAGATACTGAGCGACCTGGATCGCCGCCTGTCCAGTCCCCCCAGCGCCTGAATGGATCAGGACGGATTCTCCAGGCTGGAGCCGTGCAATGCGATTTAGTGTCAACCATGCCGTCCCATATGCTATCGGTATGGCAGCGGCGTCCTCAAATGAGAACTCATTGTTGGGGATTTTGATCACAGCCATGTCTTCTTGAACGCGCACATAGTTCGCAAAGTTGCTTGGATAGTATGCGACCACTCGGTCTCCAGGTTGGAACTTCTCACACGCATGCCCAACTCGAACCACCTCTCCAGCAAACTCGCCTCCCAGAGTTCGGCTGTCCAACCGTCCTAGGGCACTGAGGACATCGCGAAAATTCAGTCCAACGGCCTCCGCCCGAATTTCGATCTCATGACGTCCCAGTTGCTGTTGTAGGGACTTGTCCTCTACAAAATGTAAAGTATTCAGCAGGCCGGGGGTGCCAATCTGCAGGCACAACGGGGTTCCTGCCCCAAACTCCCCCGCCAGTGTTTGCTGCGGAGACTTTCTCAAAGTGACTTCCTGGTTTATCGAGCTCGCGTTGACCAAACGGGCCACATGGAGCAGCCCCCCAATCTCAGTGTACTCAGTATCGGCCCTCCTATCAGAGTCCTTCATCATGGCGAGTAATACCTTCAGAATCTGCTCGGATTGATGGTCCACACCAGATGATTGTTCGAGAGACAGGATGCATAACCTAGTGCTTTGATCCTCGGAGCACACAACGCGAAAAAGTCCATCCCCAAGTCGGAACTTTGGACAGGGTCGAAGACCTCCTCCCCCATTGACCCAGAGAAGATTCTTCGTCTGTATAATTAAGTCATGGAAGCGCTGGAACTCGTCGCCGTTCATGCCATACAAGAATGGGCGCTCCACTTCCAACAAGGAGATGTGCAACGTCTCAGGAGACAATTTCTTGCTGAGATCTTCTACCATGGGTACCTGTGTCACTGGATCAATCCCTGCTTTCAAAAGGCACTCGCTCATCTTGGAAGCCAGCTGAACTTGTGTCGGACTCAGAGGATTGAGTATGATATCGACCCCCTTCAGATGCTGGGACTGATCATCGTTGACTGCAGTCGACACAATCATACTCGTTTCGTGGCAACGATCATCGTCGTCATAGTCGTGCATGATAATATCGCATCCTGAGAACCCAGTTTGTTGCAATAGCTCCCCCCATTTCACCTCATCAACGCATGGACCGGATGTACGATAGGACTCGGAGCCTTTGTAGGTTAACACAGGGGATACCGAAAAGAAGGGTGGAAAAACTTACCCCTCCACCATCCGTCAAATAGACCAAACGTAAGATCCGTCAATAGAGCCCCAGGCTTGGTTATTTCGATAAATAAGAGTTTGCCACCTCTGGGGGAAGATTAGTATGCTGACCCGGTAACAAAGCAGATACATACGGTTTCAACAGTTTTCGCGCATTTTTCAGGCTGACACTTAGATCTACTGTAGCGTGAAGGACCTGTATAGAGAGTTTAGCAATGGAGTGTCGTATCTAGATCTTTATGATCGCCTTACCAAGTAAGCAGCAACCAAGTCATATGTGCCACACTCGAATCCCTGAATCTCGGGGTCTTTCTCGATATCTAGAGGCATAAACCTCATGCGTTCATAATCTGCAAATAGGCTCTGCGCCTGTGGAAAAAAGGAACTTGAGAGATCCGTAAAGTCCCATTGGCTGTAACGAGGGACTCGGGCCCTGTTCAGCGTTCTCAAGCATAAATCCGTCAACGCGCCAGTTCCTGCACCGAGCTCAAGAATCTTCATTTGCGGATTCTTGTGGCCGAGTGCGTCAATGTATTGTGTAATTTGGTCTACCTTGGGGATCGAATAGAGCTGGAAATTTATTAGTCACCATCTCATCAGATCGTTTGAAGGGAACAGAAATCACCCTCTCAAAATAGAATTCTGGAAGTAGGTTTCCCTCGAAACACACCCTGATAGGGTCGGCATCACCGGAGATAAACTGGCTGAGGTTTCTGCAGACAGTGCTAGCTAAAAGAGCCCGTTTTGTTCCGCCATCTAGTCCCTTGTGAAGATCACCAAGAAGCTTCTCGTCCTCCATGTAGGCCCTCCAATCCGGACGGGAATGTATGATGGCTTGTTGTTTTGCTAGCCAGTCAAGGTACCGAACCATATGCGGAGGGCTCCTCGTCTTTGCTTGTTGGATCAAGCTTTTTGGGACCCTACTGATATAGATAGAGGCGAGTAACTCAATCTTTTCGCAAAGCTGGACGGTATCCATACTTTGGACCCCTGATTTTGGAAAGAAGGCATCGACCTCCTTCGGCCCAAATAGGTCCACATCGGGCTTCCAGTCGACATGGTGGCAAAGATCCTCCGTGGCCCAGGCGTCCTCCTCTTCGGGTACCACGGTGTTCTCAACTTCGGCGACTCCAAGCCCGTCAAGAGTGAGCATGGGCTTCTTGATGTCCTTGTCAAACACGGCCATTGAGTACCGGGATTCTGGGACAGTAATTCCTTCGGAGCATGCATACGCCTTCACGGTATCTGCAGCTGAATAGCTCAGGGATCCACTGTTGGATATCCAAAGTTCCTCAATTTTCTTAGGAACCGCGACGACTTTCCGCTGAACTCCAGTCTTAATTATCATAGCCGTCATCGTATGGATGATAGCATCCAAGGTCGTTGGATGGATCGTGTGTGGCTGTATGAAGTTTGAATCATCCAGGCTTGATCCTTGGAACGTCCGAATAGTAGACACCAGCTCCTTGGGATTAATCTGATTTGTACTCAAGCCAATGATGGCAGCAAATGCAGGCCCGTACTTGTATCCATTGGGAATGAGATCCTTATATAATTGGGCTGGATCAACTGAAATTGTGCACCGCCGGGCTATTTCGTCGTAATTTTTAGAAAGATGAGTCTGCCACTTGACATCCTCATGCTCATTGGAATCCAATCCAGCCTCGCTGGATTCATATGTTGCCTGGATGGAGCCAGTGCAGTTTTCAGTCCACGTTTCCTTGTCATAAGAGTAAACGCGAAAGTCATACCAGCCTGTGGTATCTGATTTCCCCAGCTTGGCTCGCTTCATGTGGAAACTTGTCTCGATACCCGGTCCATGGCTGGCAATGCGAATAGGCGAGAGAAACTTGCAGTCCTTGACGGAAAAGCCAGAGACTCGTCGATTCACGTCCACGAGTTGTTTGATTGCCTCAACAGCCATGACTACCATTCCAGCAGCTGGGTAGAGAATCTCGTTGTTGATTTTGTGATCTTGGACCCACGGCAAGTCTTCCACACTGATAATATTCCTCCAGTGAGCTTCCATGGGATTCCCATTAACATCTTTGATTCCGAGTAGGTCTAACCGACCAGTATTCCGGAACCGGAAGTTTTTGCTGTGCCGGCTCTCATGCCAATATGAAGTGTCATGGTTGAAGGGGTATTCTGGAAGATCAACCAAGACACGACCCTGGGTTGTGCTCGACAGATTGGCCAGCGATACACTGACAGGATAGCCCTCGCAATGCAAACGACCCACGCATTCCAAGACACTTCGCACAGCGGAGGACTCGCGTCGTAGCGAGGCAATATATCTAATATTCTTGTCCAAGTTGGCGGCCTTTAGAATATCCTTGCACGGCCCCTGGAGTGCGGGGTGTGGGCCTATCTCCAGAAGATGATCTACTCTCACTGAGAGTCGGTGGCTGCCATCGATTTTCTTTGTCTGGTTGGCTGCTGGCTGGCTGCACAGATTTCTCACGGCATCATCGAATAAAACAGGAGAAACCATATTTCTCACCCAATACGCCGGGTTAGCCAATTCATCCCTATGAATGAGCTTTGCTGTGACCGAGGACATCATGATGGGATGTCTCTTCAGACGAGGGCATGGAACCTCGAGGTTCCCAAGAACAGCTTCATACTGAGCTGCGACTTCTTCCATCTGAAAGGAATGATACGCGACATTGACTACCAGCTTGCGTGAAAATACTTTATCCTCTGTCAAAAGCCGTTCCAGATACTCAATTTGGTCCCTCTCTCCAGACACAGTAATGCTTTTTGGGCTGTTTACGCAGGCGACAACCAAGCGCAATCGTCCAGAAACCGCACTGACCCTATTGAAGTACGGTCCGACGTCCAATTGTGAGAGGCCAGCTGCAAGCATGGCTCCCTTGGTCTCGCTGATTTTCCCCAATTCTCCTGCAAGACAGCCTCTGAAGTATGCGATTTTCAGTGCCGAGTGTTTTGAAAGAGCTCCTGCGGAGTAGCTAGTCAAGTAAACCCAGTCAGTGAGAGGGTTTGATATTTGATATTTCCCGGGGCTAATACGCACGCTGCTGCAATTTCACCGGACGAATGGCCAATAACGGCCGCTGGAACGACATTCCAACTACTCAACAGGTCGACCAAAGCAATTTGGAGCGCCGTGCATAATGGCTGACCAAATGAAGGGTCATCGACGTTGGAGTCAGACATTGGTTTACGGAGCTCGTCTGCCCAGGTTGATCAGCAATAGTGTGACAGACAGGGTCTCATCTCAGATCGGATACCTAGCAGATCCCATGCACATCCAAGTTCTTTTAAGTAATTTCCCGCTTTGGCTAAACTGTGGCTGAAAACTTCGTATCGTTCAATAAGCTCGCGACCCATACCGTACCATTGAGCACCTTGCTACTAGAGATCAGCAAAACGAGCCACGGCGCATTGAAAGAGCTTACTCCGGTAAAGATATAGGCCAGATTTGGTGAGATCTTGGACTTGACAGCTGGGTGGAAGTTATTGGCCAGGTTCTGCAGGCCTTCGGTATGATCTGCAACTGCGAATGTTCTCCATGTAAGGTGGCTCCGTCGGGCTGCAAGCGTATGTGCAAGGCTATGCAGAAAGTCGGTCCTCTTGGATTCTGGCACCGTGGTTCCCGAGAGATACGCTGTCCACGAATCCCGTGTTCTCTTGATTGCGCCCTCATCTGCCGATGACCAGACCAGCAGTTCATGATCTTTCTCAGGGCTGGATTGGCAATCGCCGCGAGTACCATTATGTATTATGGAATCATCACCATCCCGCAACGAAGGAACAACGGCTGTTTGGTGGCATACACTTTCAATACCCCGAAGGCGAAGGGAATTGTACGCATCGTCCAATACAATGTGGCAATTTGCTCCCCCAAACCCAAAGGAGCTCACTGAAGCCCGCCGCAGGCCATTCGTTGGCCACGGTATGGCGTTTTTAAGAATCTATTAAGCCTTGTCAATGAGCTGGCAACCTGTTTTGGAAGGATAGATCCACCTTCAGATTGAAAAACTCCTCGTCGATCTGCGGGTTCAGGTTCTGCAGATTTTCACTGTTCGGTGGGATTACGCCTTTCTCAAGTGCCAAAATCACCTTGATCACTCCGGCGATGCCACTCGCTCCCTCTAGATGGCCAATGTTTGATTTGACGGATCCGCTGTGACACGTTAGAGACCACTGGTCCGGCTCCACACAGCAGAATAACTCACACGTATAGAGGCTCGTCTTTTGAGCGGGACTTGCGAAAGGCGGCTCCGATGGCTCTCGTCTCGATGGGATCGCCAACGGGGGTTCCTACAAGTTGGGTTAGTTAGATGTACGATGGGGCCGTGAGGGAATAGAAAACAAACCGGTGCCATGCGCTTCAAAATACCTTGTCATTGCCATATCTAGGCCGGCTTTCGCGTAGGTATCGCGGATCAGACGTGCCTGGGCCTCATTGCTGGGCTGAAGAATTCCGGGCGTCTTTCCGTCCTGGTTGCAGCTCGACGACCTAATAACGGCCCTAACAGTATCCCCGTTGTTGATCGCATCCTGCAGTGGTCTCACCACCACCGCGCCCACCCCCTCTCCTCTTGCGTACCCATTAGCTCCGCCATCAAAGCTGTAGCTCCGACTGTCAGGAGACAAAAGACCGAGGTTGTCCAAGCCCATCGTCATCTCGGGGGCAATTATGATATTGCTTCCGATGGCGACGCCCTGTCATACTGTCAACTTCAAATCACCACATATTATGATCAGTTCATGATATAAGTCATTTACCATTTTCGCATCGCCACCCCATATAGACTGACAAACCATGTCCAACGCAACAAGACTGCTCGAGCAAGCCGTGTCGAGTGTGATGCTTGGGCCCCGCAAGTCAAAGAACCAGCTGACCCGATTTGAGATCATATTTCTCGCATTACCGCTGGCATTGTGTTGACTCGTCTCCAGAGGGTCTTTCACCTGCAATATATGATAATCATCGCAGAATGATCCTACAATAACACTGGTCTTGGAGCCCGCAATGTCTGCGAGCGAGAGACCTGAATTTTCAAATGCTCGATAGACCGTCTCCAAGGCAAGACGCTGCTGCGGATCCATAGTCTGCGCCTCAGAGACACTAATGCCGAAGAAGGGTGCATCAAAGGCCCCCAGATCTTCTGTCATGAAGTGTCCGCCGCGGACGGAGATTGCATCCAGGCGAGAACGGTCTTGGTGGTAGTGGGCGTCGATATTCATCCTACTAGCGGGAAACTGAGTTGATGCAGATCGCCCAGCTTCCAGCAGATCCCAAAAGCCCTCGGGCGAAGTAGCATTTTGTGGAAACTTGAACGATAGCCCAACGACCGCCAATGGCATAAGAATATCCTCCGAATCTTGGGACGGCATTATGAGCGATGCTTCTTTTGCGGTCTTGGAGAAGGACAGGAGAGATGGCACAGAGAAATGAGGGAATATATCTAGGATTTCCTGGCACAGCAATTGCTATGTGGCCAATTGTTGGTTCAGTGGACCTATGTAGCATATGTAGCATATTCGTAGCCGGAGAGTAGGACTGGATAGAGTCAATACAACCCTGGCTTCATAGACGGGTCCATCTCAGCGTCATCAAGTATCTGGGCCCACCCTCAGCACAGTTACTTCCTAGCGTAACCTTGGAGATAATGGATTGATGTCATGCCAGCTTTTGGATACTATATCTGCCCACGCACATCGAGTCCTGACCACTGCGAGCATCATCATCCTCCGCTCAAAGTCAAGATGCGCATTCTCTGGTATGAACATATCATGCATCAAGCCATCCCTTGTGGACAGTATGCTGACATCGAGTAGTCTTCACGGTGGTGGTACGAATTCTCGAGTAAGAGCCCATTAGCGAGGGAACTCTCCCTTACAATGCCCACTGCTGACTCTAGGGTGGTGGTTCAGATCTTCGAGCTGCAGACAGGTATGGGACAAATCCTGAGACACCGCGAATCTAATGTTTGAAGCTGCCATACGATATGAGCTCGGAGACAATCACACTTACGATTTTGTGGAGGGAACAATTCCCTGCCAGATGTACCCAGGTACGTGTCAGCTCGAGCCCCTTGCATAGACCGCAGAGACTCAACCTCGATGTAGGCGTGGAAAGAATAGCGCTAGAGGGCGAGCCTGTGTATGCTTTCATGGACCCTCAGAAGCCAGAAACTGGAGTGACAGCATACCAGAATCTAGAGGAATACCTCGAAGAGGAAGGCCCATACGATGGAGTTATTGCGTTTAGCCAGGCTGCCACCATGATTCTCACCTACCTCGTCTACGTTGCACGACAAAATGCTTTGGGCCATCACAACATCGCGCCATTCAGATTTGCAATCTTTATTTCGGTCGTTCAGTCCCCAATTGATTATGAGGCATTGGGGCAGGGTCAACTGATTGAGATTCGCCCGGAGCATGCCAAAGGCGCGGTGGAAATTCCTACCGTCCACATATGGGGTGCATTGGATTCTGACCCAAAGGGCGCTTCTAGAGCGGCTGAGCTCTGTAGGGATGACATGAAATGGATCTATGTCCACGAACGAGGCCATGAGGTTCCCGGTGCCGGTTCCCGTCTCGAGGTGACTCGCATAGTGAACAATATCCGTAGGGCCCTGGAAACCGCAGATGACCGAGGGAGCAGTCAAACAGTCTGAACAGGTGGTTGTGCTGAGCTTCGTTGATAGTGGAGCCACGACATGTGAATCTTCCTTGGTTCTAGTTAATGAAAGCATCATCGAAGTCAAGTTTGGTTGCCTTGGAAAGTTCCATCATGTAACAATATGAGACCCAATGAGATCCACAGAACCTGCTAGATTTTGAGGTGCCAGGTGGACGAGGTGGTATCCCGCGGAAGGGTAGCGGTACTAGTTGGCCTCCACCGGCAGTGGTTCTGTCCGTATTCCTTTTTTTTTTTTTGGCCCTATCCTTCTGAAACCTCAATCTGCCCTGAAAGCCAAGTATAGAGTAGAGATATGACAAAGACGCTCCCGGATGCCTCGTCAGGGTTCACAGAAAGTCAGCACTCCCATACGCCGCATTTGGCCGGAGGACGCCTATGGCTCGTCACAATCGGGTAAGTAAAGACCAAGTACTGGAGGTCTGGCTCGTGATATCTAATCTCTTTGATGGGCTTTAGAATTGGACTAGGCATCTTTTTGTCGGCTGCTGAGATCACAATTATCAGCACATCTCTGGTGACCATCACCGACGAACTGATGAACCATGAGCAAGGCAGCTGGTTGATAACAGCATATCTTCTGACATTTACGGGGTTCCTTACCCTCTGGGCAAAGTGTCCACATGTATATGGACTGAAGACATCCCTACTCAGCTCGCTACTCATCTTCGTCGCTTTCTCCGGGGGATGTGGTGCTGTCCAGACAATGAACCAGTTGTCAGTAAACCCGTTGTTTTTCTTATCCACTCAATGCATTGACCTCGCGCAGGATTATTTGTCGTGCTTTCCAGGGGATTGGTGGTTCCGGAGTCTTCTCCCTGTCGCTCTTCAGTCTAATCCGCATTGCGCGGCCAGGAAAGTTCGACGCCGTCAGTGCCACTGGATCCGCTGTAGTCGCAATTGGCATGGTCCTTGGGGCAATCCTGGGAGGTGCCATATGCAGTGCAGGTGCATGGCGCTGGGTCTTTCTGTACAAGTGAGCGCACGTTTACGTGATCCCCTAATACTGGATCTGATGAGACAAAAGTGTTCCTGCAGGCGCGGTTGCATGGGTCCTTATTTGTTTTGCAGTACCAAACAACTTCGCCCACCCGAGTATGCCCGAGAGGCGTGCAGGCATTTGGAATTATCTATCGCAGAGGACGAAGCTCTTTCTGACCACCGCAGACCCTGTCGGATGCTTCCTCCTTCTAGGGTTCTCGATATTGTTTGTGACCGCCCTGGAAGAGGCCAACGTCACGTATGAATGGTCTTCTGCACTTATTATTGGTTTCTTGACGGTGTCAGGGGTACTTGGAATTACCTTCGTTCTCTGGGAATGGTACATTGGGAGCCAGCGGAAGGGCGTTCTCGAGCCTATGTTTCCTTGGAGAATGGTGCGGGACCGAGTGTGGATGGGTGTCTTGCTGTTGGTCTTAGCCCCTTTCCTGAATATCTTCGTGGAACCCCGTGAACTGCTAACCATGCATCTTAGTGGGTTCTTTGTATCCGGTCCCGCCACCACGATCCTATATATTCAGATCCCACAGCGTCTCCAAACAACCAATGATAGTAGTCCACTTAGCGCCGGTGTGAAGCTTCTTGCATTTGCCCTGGGCTCCCCTGCCGGGTCGTTTCTTTGTACCCTGTTCGCCGGAAAATTCCACCTGCCGTTTGTTCATATCATAATGATGGGCGCTGTTCTCCAAACCGTCGGATCCTTCCTGCTGTCTTCCGTCCCTACAACTCTCCAGGTCTGGGGAGGCCAGTATGGGTACATGGTTCTTACTGGGATAGGGGTGGGAATGTCCATGACATCGTTTTATATGGCGGTCCCCATGGTTGTGAGGAAAGACGATCAACGTAAGTATTATACCTTCAATGACCCATGACTCCAACACTGTTTCTGAGAACACCCAGTCATCGCCGTTGGTATGTCCCTCCAGGCTCGTATGCTGGGGGCGTCACTCGGCATCGCCATCGTGAACAGTATCTTGATCAACTACGTCAAGGCACATATCAACCCTATCGAAGCCGCAGCGGATCCCAATGCGCTTTCGGGGTTTGCTCCCGATGCCGTACAACGGATAAGAGAGGTTTATGGAGCAGGGTATAACCTGCAGATGAAGGCTGTTGGGGGATTCAGCGCAGCTCAGTTCTTAGCAGTGGCGCTGATGTGGAAGAAGGACCAGGCTCGGTTTGTCAAATAAATATGGCTGAAAGAGACGGCCATAGATAAGACATTGGTGCTGTTGCATGAACTTGAACTTGATAGGGGTGGCCTGCGAGACCATGCATTCCTTGTAGACATCGAAGTCGCGGTCGCAGACTTGCAGGTTCTCGATGAATCGGTTCGACAGGCCCGCATCGCTAAAGCTTCATCCAGCCTCCGGTCTCGCTCTTTTCATGCCCCCGAGGTTCATCTACAGCTCACTACAGCATCGGTGTCTCGACAACCAAATTAGTCTTAAGCAATCATATTTCCAAGCTGACATAGTATTACAACGCTTCTTGGGCCTTGGGATCTGGCTATTGTTTCAATTCACCGAAATGTCAAGAAAGCCTGTGAGGAAGAAACTTAGCGTTCGACCACGTCTATCCCTGTTCTCTACGCACAACAGGACCCTTGCTTGCAATCTCCCTAATACATTTGAAATATGCTACTCTCGACGAATAAGACTTAATAGGGTACCTTAAGCTTTCACATTCGTTGCCAACCTTATTACCTCTAGCCAATAGTACTAAGTGCTGGTCACCTTCAGTTGCCTAGCCAATGCTAGTGGGTCCGGCCGTGCCTCATATTGTACGTGGGTAATACCCTTGTTCCCAAACTGCTTGTACACGTCATATAGGCGATGGTCGTTGAGGGATACCCGATAGCTGCTGCCCTGGATGTCAACACGGATTCGGAGCGTCGGCCCTTCCAGCCAGGTAGGGAACGGTAACATTTCTTTAGTCTGCCAGCGATCTCCAAAGGGTTTGGTCTGGATTTGAATTGAGGATAGCGTCCGGATGATGTTGATACTGACTAGACCGTCAAAGTTGTCTGTTCCAATCTCCTCGGTGCTATCGTTAAAGTTGATGAAGCCTACTCGGTTCATATCGCGCCTTGAGGGAGTGGGTAGATAGGGAGTGGTTAGATCGAAAGTCGATGATTCAACGACGATGGAGCGGCCGGTTGTGATCTCCTGGTTGAGTTTCATTGTTCCTCCCAGCGTTAAACCGGGTCTGCTGAACGCGTTAATAACCTGACGCATATCTGAAGAGTGATGACTCACTTGGAGGGTTGCTCTGGTTGCTGTGGGATCTCTGGCGTAGCTCCGTCACCAAGATCTGGAAGTACCTCAGGCTCCATCTCAGTCTTTGATGACGTCGTCGATAAAGAAAGATCATTAACGCCATACGGAGCAAACACCCGTATACCAGGAATCTGCTTTTCGGAATAGTTACCATCCCCGCCAGTGGCATCATACTCTGTTTCACTCTTGGTACTGTTGTCGCCGGAGTACTGATGTTCCTCGGCACTTTTATTCTCTTCTGCCACAACTTCTTTTATATAGCTTTCTTTTGCTTCTTGACTGAATTACTGTTAGATAATAGGTATAAAGGGCTTGTGTGGTATAATAACGTACTCGCTTTCAGGTATCTCCTCTTTGTTTTCCTGACTCTCAAATCCGGGTATGAAAGGGGGTGGCGTCGAGTCTAAAGGAGCTAGTTTGAGTATTTCTCTCACCTTCCGCCAGACATCTTGACAAATCTCCTGATCTCCATCCGGGATTTCTTCAACGTGCGACAGATATGCGTATTCCTCATCAGTTCCGTGCCCACCATTTTGTAGGTCTGGGAAGTCGACGCGTAGGCGCTCCGCAATTGATCCTTCACTTGCTGCTTGATAAGGATGGTAGCTCAAAGCTCTTCTGGGATAAGAACATTGAGACTGATCAGCGTCGCCATTTATATGCCCTGCAATAGATATCTGCGCTAGAGAAAGAAGGTGAGCTGCAACGTGATTGATCATTTCTCCGGAACGCAAATTCAAAGTCTGGTGTTCAGAGCAGAAGGGGCATTTCGTTATCAATTTGTCCCCGGGCAGTCGCTGATAACATGCCGTAGCAAGGTCGTCTAGCTCTTCATCATGGAATTCGCCGGAATGGCACTGGTGCATGTGGGCTTGAAATTCAGGATTGGTTTCAAAGAATAATGTGGTTTTATGACTCCCATCCATACATGTCCAACGACCGACAGCATGTTGATTGCTCATATGATCAACCCAATCCTTTCCTGATTCAAAGAGAGTATCCGGGGAAGGACAAGAATCGAGAACGCAGATGTAGGGCATCAGGTCCAGAATTATGTGCTTTCTTTTGGTTCTCAGTTTGCCAGGCTCCTAATAACAATACTGGGGACACTCACTTCCATCTTTCGCCGCTAAAGTCGTCCGAAGAACAGACCAAGAAACAAAAGGGACACTCATACTCCACAAACTGCGATGGTATCTCCGGCGGTGGCGGAATATCGTCCTCACTGCATACTACCTCGTCCTGTCGTGTGTTATTTGCGGACTTGATGGAGTATGCTCTCCTTATCCGTTCAGGTTGTGCGGTTGTCGCTGTCAGCATAGACGGCACTACCATTGGAAGATTCACTGCTTTCTTCCTTTTGCTTTTGCTCGCGCTTGAGGAGATGGAACCCGTGGCACTGAAAGTGGCTTTTAAGGCTGACTTTGGCAACATGGAGAAGGATGCGTTGGTATCCTCTCTCTTCCCTCTGCCTTTTTCCCACTTCGCTCGCAAATAGGCGAAGTGTTGCTGGCGTAGACAGACGGTATCTACGATCCGTCTTTGCAGGCTTTGGCTCGCCGCCGAATGTTTAAGTCGAAACTCAATGATCCTCTCGGCGTCTTTTCGAAAGCCCTCCGTGAGGTTTACGCCATTCTCGTCGTATTCAACATATGATGCTACTTTGACAAACCGGCGAAGGATTCCAGAACGACGGACGGCACGGGACAGCCGAAAAAGCCCCTCGAGCCCCTCGCCTACAGCATCAAGTGGACTAAACCTGTCCTCCTGGGTGACCATAGCCTTCATGGTAGCATCAGACTCTGGGAAGACTGTCAGCGCACGCCGTTGAGCGGGTTCTCGAACGATGTGCCATACTAATGAGACTACTTCGCAAATCATCCAGCAACTCCACCATGGCGGACTCTAGGAGAGGCGCATTCCGTAGTCTCCAGTCCATGGATGCTCTTGTCGGAGCGAAGATGAAGTTGTTCGCGGACCAGAGGTTGAAACGGAAGATTTGGTTTTCCCAATCCTGCCTAAGCATGTCACTCGTCGCGGCCTGCGACATCCCCTCAAAGAGCTGCGCACACTCCGCAGCCCTCATAGCAATAGTCATGGCAGCTATTAGAACGATGGAGGCAATATGTCTTGTGTATTTAACCTCGTGCCCCAGGGTAAGTCAACCATTCCCGTACGCCGTGGACAGAAAATCAGAGATGGCCTGGTGGGAAAGCGCCAGCTTCGTCCGACCGAGAGCTGCTCATTATTGGTGCGTTGGAGTGTGATGACTGCAGATGATTGCAGATGAGTGAGGGGCTTAGCGCCGTATCATCAGCATCAGAATTGGCAGCAAAATCCGCCTTTGCTCTCCCTCTCTCAGTGACAACCTCTCTCATACATTGCCTCCACGCGGTGGGAAGGTGCCTCAGCTCCGTCGACATGCAGCTTTTGTTTGATGTCTCACAACCGGAAGGAACACAGACCCTGGACCTAGTTAACCTTGTCGCCGACGTCGCTGTCGCACTCGGCGAGGCTCTCAAAGACCCAGTCCCTCTGTATCGTGGCTTAAAGCGGTCTCTCGCTCTTCTAGTAGCCGAAATCAGAAATACTGAGCTCCCTGGGGAATCCATTTCATCCAGCAGATTCCGACAATCATTAGAGAGGATTGCGGAATCTTTGAACCACGCGCTTCGCAGTGATTATATACAGGCGAAGTATCAGCAAATGGTGGAAAGGGAGACGAAGACTGGCTTCCACTTTCCATTCTTCCAATCGTGGGCTACACCTTCCATAACAAATCCGCAAGAAACACTCGAAAAGTGGAATGGTTTCCCTTATCCGGATGTTGGAATGCTCCATGAGCTCGTTGGCAGCCAATTTCGTGAAGAGATTCGGATAGTGGACCTCCTGAGTGATGACCGCCAACTGGTCGAGCGCTTAAAGAAGTCGCTGAAGGACTGGAACAAGCTAATTGACCAATTGTACGCGGGCGAAATAGACAATTGTGACGACAATTTTGTAGATAATGATCACCAGGAACCATTCATCAAAGAATCAGCATTTTGTGGAGAGACCAGCATCCGACACCTTGCACGCTCCTTGTATCATATACTCCATGACAATTGGCCATGTCGGGTTGAAGACCACGAACATAGCGGAAAGCTGGGCCATTGCGTCAGTGCAAAGTTCCGTCTCGACCCCGAATGGGGCTCTAGGGATCCAGACCCAACGCGCGACAGCTTTTCGTCTTATTAACCGGGTCGAATATAGTTCAAGGATGCCGAGTGTGTCTGCATACCTGCACGTGAGATTACTATTCCCAATTTGATTATCATGCACAGTTGACTGATGCCCTGCAGTGTAACAGATGAAGAAAGCACTCTTGTATGTCTTGTCGACCATGAAGACTCGCGGGTTGTGTGTCTGCATCTCGTGAAGGATGAGAACAACCGACTGTGGGGACAGACGCTGGGACAACCGCCTGAAACACTACAACCGGATGAAGAATATATTGAGAAGAGCCTGAGGAACTTGCTTGATATTGTGAAGCCTACATACGCCGCAAAGAGGGTGTTGGGAGTTATCCTGGCCCGGTCTATTCTCCACCTTCTCAACAGTCCATGGATACCCCAGTCGTTCTCAATTGATGATATCTCACTTTTCTGTCGCTTAGATAATGACCGGCCATATCCTTTCTTCAGCAAGGTCTTTCTTTCGACGGACTTTAAGACTGGTGACGGGGCTAAACCAAACCGACGGGGCGCTTACAGCGTCCACCTATTTCCAGCTATCCTTGCGCTAGGAATCGTTTTAACAGAGATTGAACTGGGGGATGACCTCGCTGAACTATACAGTCAACCGTCATTTGCCAAACTCAGAAACAGGCCCTTCGAACTAGCTAAAGGTTTGCTACAAGAATGCCGGCTACGATTCCACGAGTCGGGTTTACTTAGGGCTGTCAAGTTCTGCACCGACCGGACATCATTCCTTCGTTTTGCCAATACTAACGTCGACTCTCTCTTCGCAAATCAAGAATTCGTCAATACCTTCTATATGAACGCAGTGAGGCCATTGGAGCAGGACCTTGTGAAAGGGGCAAAGTGGACTTGGGATGAAGCGAAGTGGCTAGAACGAGCAAAGTTCGATGATGAAGGGGTCTGTAAGATTATCACGAAATTAGGAAACAACAATGAAAAGGTGCACCAAGACAACCGTCGGCAAAGGGGAAGATTGGGAAGTACAAGCAAGCTAGTTTCGTCGGGTTTGGGGCAAATCTCGGAAGAGGTGAATGAGATCCAGAGCGACGCTCAGCTAAACGCCGTCATCGATTCATATTTACCGTCCGCCGCAGGGAGACCCTCCTCCACTTTATCACTTCGCCTTCCTACCGGGGGAGAGTCACAAGAGCGTCATGGTACCGTGACCAGGCCGCCATCAGTCCCAGCGAGTAGGGATGATTTTGAGGTGGCTATCATATGTGCTCTGCCACTAGAGGCCAATGCCGTTCTATCTCTATTCGACCACCTCTGGGACGATGACCCATCGTTTCGGGGGAGAGACTCGAATGATCCCAACTTCTACACTTTAGGTACCATTGGAAGTCGAAACGTTGTGCTTGCGCACCCGCCAGGAATGGGGAAGGCTATGTCAGCCACCGTGGCTGCCTGCTGTGCCATGAGCTTCAAGAATGTGAAGCTTGGTCTTGTCGTTGGTGTCTGTGGGGGTATTCCAATTAAGACAAACAGAGAGGAAATACTTCTTGGGGATGTGCTTATGAGCAAAGGAGTTATCCAATATGATTTTGGGAGACAATTCTCGGACGGCTTTAGACGGAAGATTGACGTGGAGGATTTTGCTAGGCAGGCCTAATGCACGAATCTCGTCCTCGCTAGCAAAATTGCAAACACAAGTGCATCGGAACAAATTTGAGGAACAAATCACAGGCGTTCTCTCAGATACTGGTGGGCAAGAATTGTACCCGGGGGAAAATGAGGATAGACTGTTTCCATCCGGCTATCCACACAGGCATCAAGCCGCACAGGACTGCAGCGTATGCGCAAACTGTAGACGGCATACCGATGCTATCTGCGATATTGCCAGACAGTCAACCTGTGAAGACATCGGTTGCGACGTTACACAGCTAGTTCAACGCCGTCGGCGGAACCAGCAAAACGGGATAAGATTGGCGAGGAAGCTGGTGTTATTGCGTTCGAGATGGAAGGGGCCGGGGCCGGGGATGCTATTCCCTGTGTGATCATCAAAGGGGTCTGCGATTACGCGGATAGTCACAAGAATAAGCTATGGCAGGAATATGCTGTGGCCACGGCAGCTGCTTGTGCCAAGGCTTTTGTACGTCAGTGGTGACGCCCGAGTACCACAAGTAGCTGGATATGCAATGATCTTTGCCAATATAACCACTTAAACCTGTTAAGCATCCTCGCAGCTTGAGATTCTGCGCTCTTATCAGCTATCAAAAAATGCCACTAGCTCACAGGGTGAGTGTAGGTGATTTGGGTGATACTTTTCACTTCGGTGAGAAAGTGGGTGAGAAGTGAGTGAGCTGGAGCACTATTTTTTATGCACAGAGAATCTTCTCTAAGATAGCATAAATAGAACAGCCTCCTTGTCTCTTGACCATCATTCTAATTTTCTCAGCAACTCAATCCATGAGGTTTTATTCCGGCCAGCAATACACCTGCATGTCCCTAAGGTTCAACCTCGCTTAGTCATTATTTAGTAAGCCAGATACCTTGAGTTAACTCGGTAACCCGTACGGAGTAGTTGGCTGTATCAACCGCCTAATAAAACCTGGATCAATCGCTTCCCACACAGAGGTCTTAGCCAGCTCAGAGTGTTAGATAGGAATTCAGAGACCTGATCCCTCCACACACTGACGCAGTGTCAACTGGATCGGAGCTTCTCTCTGAATGTTTGATCAGTGTATCTTTAAAAAATTGTCCATCAGTTCCATGGTTTTGACATTATGACGAATGTTTTCAACACATTGATTTATCTATAAAAAGCCCCCTAAATTGCCAGATACAGTGTCATGCCAAAAATATTCGCTCCCACTAGTTTGACCGCCTGCTATATCAAGTTAATGCCCATTTTTGCGGCCATTCAATTGGTCTATAAAAGGTGGGGAAGCGAATACTTTTGTTGTGCCACTGTACCGTAGTTAGGGACTTTTGGGACCTCAATTCAATTATACTTCATCTTTTAGTATTTTTCGCCTTTGCATCTCTAGTGCCGCGGTTCATAGTTATGAACCCGGTAGACTACTAGCAATATTCTTCTTGTTCGTTTGAAGCCCTCAGAAGCTCGATTTCTCCTATATCGACCACCTTCTATTTTTATCTCCAAAAGACCCCATTGAAGACGAATTACTTCCTTCTTGAAGCTATAAACCGCCTAGTCGGTCGCTAGAGATCAGTAACTCTCTAATTCGCGATGAGTTCGAACCTTAATTGACCAATTGTACGCGCGCGAAATAGACAATTGTGACGAAGCTAGATTCGTCGCAATTCAGCCTCCATTTAACATCATGGAACTGCTTTCCTATATACGGTTTTCCGCTTCTAATTGTCAGAATGCGACTCTGCTATTGGTTGGATGCATTTTCATCACGGGGCGCAAGGCTGTCAGTTAGCCTTAAGATTTTGTCTTTTTCCTTTCCGAAGGAATCGTTGGTTTCAACTTTGATGAGTTGGTCGATTGATTCTGTGATCTGAATATTTGTACAGCTAACTAATAATATAGTCGATCGTGACAGGGAGTCGAAGCTGTGAAAAATTTTGAGCAGTGATCGAGGAAGGACGCTTCATTCCTATCCACCTGGGGCTGTGCCAAATGATCGCGCATATGGCAATGGCTGGAAAGCAATGTCCTGATTCGATTGGATACCGGCTTGAAAATCGGTCGGCTCCGGATGGCAAGGCTAAGATGGGTTTACAGGCAATCAGCCTCGCCCATGTTCTACATGGAACCGCTAAGCCACACCCGGGCGATAAAAGAAACAATATGGACTGGGAACGCCATACTTAATCTGGTTGATGCCCGCCCTTCGTGATTCCCTGGATCGTAACTTTTCTTCAAGACGCGATGGCTGCTGCTACTACAGTTGGCATACCAAACCTCGAGGCAGTTTTCCAGGAGGCCTATCGACTATTTCGCGAATCATTGCCCGAGAACGTGAGGGCCCAATTGCAAGAATATGACACGGTCGATGCGATGACTTTGGCCATCGAGGCCCAGATACAAACAACCACCGACAGGCTGCATAAAACCCGTCTGCATAGATGTCTTGACCGTTTCAACAGTCTCGGTCGACTGGTGAATCCCTACTTTCAGATAGTGGATATATTCGTTCAGACAAATCCCAAGTACATTGGTCTCTTTTGGGGGTCGCTAAGGCTATTGTTCAAGGTAAGTTGACGGAGCACTGCATACTTTGTGACAACATCAGCCTCATGCGTCCCAGCTTAGCTCCAATTATATCGAGTATCTCGAGAAGCTTGCCGCGATGTTTGCCAATATGGCCGGCTGCTTACCGATGTACGAAAATTTCCTCGAGACATTTTCGACCGCGATAGTAGAGAAAGGCAAAAGGCTCCCGCCACGGCTGGCACAGTCGTTGGTTGACATTTATGTCGACGTGATGCGCTTCTGTTATCGGGCCCTTCGCCTGTTTGGTGCCAAATGCCAAGGTGCGCTTTCTCGTAGCTCTCGCTTGTTCTTGTTTACACTAATTTACTGATCCATGGCGTTAACACCTTAGCGGGGCTGCGCTTCACAACCAGTATCATTGGTCGTCTAGCCTGGAAGCCTTTTGACAAGGAATTCGAGGACATTCTGGCCCGTTTCGAGACGCATAGGCAGTTGTTTGAGTTTGAGGTGACCTTTGCTATGCATAGCGAAGCGGTTAGGTTTTATGAAAGATACGATGAGGATGTAAAGCGCCGAGGAGAGATTGAGGGCTTACGCAGAAAAGAAGGAGAGGCAAATCTCAAAGAGTTCGAAGAATCGAATTTGAAAGCGTCTTTAGGTATGCGTCCAACGTCTTATACCATTTCACATGTGCCGCTGGCTAAGATAGGCAGCGTCACGTATGCGGGAAATTGGGTACTGGATCAACCCTCCAAACTGGAAGGACCGCTATGAAGAACGCTCCAATCTGAGAGTTGATGGGACTGGCGCATGGATTGTGCACGAGTCAGTCTACCTCTCGTGGCGTGCAAACACGAAGCCCATCCTAAGTATCCAAGGTCAGATTCCCGCCATGCATGTCCGAGGCTGTGTAAAGCGATCAGGCTAACAAGCAATACACAGGCAAACCGGGTTTTGGTAAAAGCACACTTTGTCCAATTGTCATAGATGACCTCAGTGCACGCCCCGAGAGAGCGAGTGCCGTCTGCTACTTTTTCTTTCATAAGCAGCTAGGACAACAAAGCAAAGAACTTGCTTTTCGTTCCCTGCTGGTTCAACTGTTAGATCGGTATCGTGAGGATCCGAAAGCTATCGATATCGCATCGGCAATATTCGACAAAAAAAACCTTGGGCAAAGGCATGCCACGATGAACGAGATTCTTGCTATTTTGGAACTTTTCCTGGCACAATTTCCGGGTGCTAAAATGGTCGTGGATGCCGTGGATGAATGCAGCGAATCCGAGGATTTCTTGGAATGCCTTGACTTGGTGACAGGAAATTTTTCTACTTGCAGCTTCGTTTACTTCACTCGACCAACTGTGGCGCTACCAGACTCGATGCAAGGTCAAGCCTATATACTTGACCTCAAAGGGTTCCATAACACCGTTGATATGGAGCTTTTTTTACGCCCCCGTTTACAGTCATGGGTCAGGAAAGGCATGCTTCCCAGCTCGTCCAGCCTAGACGGGCAAATTGACAGCATCGTAGGCAGATCGAATGGCCTTTTTCTTTGGATTGGGCTACTGATGGCCTTTCTCGGTTCACGGAGACTATCAATCATGCAGAGACTTAACGCGTTAGACAACCTTAATCGCCTCGAGGGCCTCGACAAGCTCTTCCACGAGATATCAGTGAACATCGAAGACGGATTGTCTGAGATGGAGGGAGTAAACATCAAACGAGCATTCCAATGGGCTCTAGGGGCTCACAGACCCCCTACCGTTGAGGAGCTACAGGTGGCAATCGCCATCCCACTCGATCGATCAATCACCGATATGGATATCGTTCCGGATTTCGAGGATAGCATCGGTTCATTCTCTGGTGGGCTTTTAGAGGTAACTGCGCATAGGACGGTGCAGTTTATTCATGTCTCAGCTCGCGAGTTCTTCACTACTCTGGAAACATCACCAAGTCAGGATCGACATGCTTCCATGCTTCATTCGAGTGAGGCGGAAATCCAACTGGGCATTGCCATAACAATGCTCTCATATCTTGTGTACTCCATCCCGGCACATCCCTTGAGTGGCGATCCAAACGTAGCAGCTACTCGTTATGCTGTGAACCAGAAATATCCATTGCTGGAATACACGGCAACCTGGTGGTCTGGTCATGCTGTGGCCGCCCTAGAGGCCATTCATCATGCGCCCCAAACAGATCGCGTCCACCATCATTTCGAACGATTCCGAGGCCTGTTTGCCAGATTACTGTCCACAAAAAACAGTATACTGTTATGGCTCGAAGCCTGTCTGGTACTCGAGAACACCCCGGCTCTTTGCCCCCTCCCCGATATCCTCTTACAAATGCCTGAGCCGGCAGGAATCCGCAAGCTCACCAATGATTATCTGCAGGTGTCCGAACATATTAACACCCTAATGAACGACTGGGCATACTTACTAGAGGAAGAGCCTAATGAAGTCTGGGGAGACAATATAGCGGCCTTCGCTCAATCCAACTTCTGGGGCCAGAGCGAACACAGCTATGTCACCGTTCTATCCAGCCCGCAATCTCAAAGTCATCTCAGCATTCAGCTGATGTCCCAAACCTCTAGTGATGGCCAAATGGTCGGCTCCTTGTATCTTGTCCCCCCGAGGTGAGCGCAATATATCGTTACCGTTTGTTAACCGGAAGAGCTGACATTGATTTCAACGAAGCTCTATTCTTCACGGATCGAGCTTACTAGATTCCTCCGGGTGGGAAGGACGGTACGATGTGTGGAATGTCTCAACCTGTGACCACCTAGTCTCGCTCTCATGGATAATCGATGCACGCGCATTGCAGGTTGTGCTACCCAAATACGCAAAAGGCCAATTCAAACCCGCCTTGAAATTTAGATTCCCTTCCGCAATATCAGACGATCTCCAGGAACTCGCAGCTCTGAATCTTTTCATTCACGTCGGGCTTTCCGATATCCAACGCGGACAGAGCCCCAATTCCCTTTCAGTTCGTTACTTCGGTCTTGACGTATTCCAACGGGCCCCTCCCTGCCCTCGGACCCTAAATGACGATTCCTTGCAACTAAAAATCTGGCCAATGTCGACTGGGAGGGTCGTTGTGACCTTTCGCCATGCCGGAGGGATATTCCCGTCCAAGAATAAGAAGATCCATTCCCATGAGTGTTACCTCCAGTTCTTCTTCGACCCGAATTCAGGCAATGCAAAGCCATTCGGGTTCGCTTCATGGACGATTGACATTCCCTCGGTTTCCTCGCGGGCCTACCTTACGCAGGGGCTGAAATTCCACCCACACAAGTCACTGGTAGCCTTTCACGTCTTCACGCCGTTTGGGCAGTATCCTCCTGTCCATGCGCGGACCTGCCTCTGGAATTTCGAGAGCTCATTGACTTCCTCTACGCATGGCCAGTCGAATTTCCCTGGGTTACGCTATGCATATGACGGCGTCATCGAGCACATGGAATTTAGCCCAGACGGTCAATTCATCTATGGGAATGATCTAGAATCCGGCCTCCCTATTATTGTGAAGGTAGAAGAAGATAATGTGAGCCCTCGGCATCAGCTCACGCCCCGACGAGTTCCTGGTCACCATCGCAAACAGCAGGAGCAGCAGATATTACCCAGCAGTAGCCAAGAGAAAGCCTATCAAGACCAGAGAATCACATCAGCATCCGAGAATCTTCCCCAGCTCTTCACCCAAGCCAATGCCCCCCCTGCCACCCAGCAACTCGGTTCATTCCGATTCGACCAGGGAGAAGACGGAAACAGCCAGGTCTCTCAACTATCACAGTTAGAGGGGAAGGGATCGATTATCCTGCGGACGATGGGCGCCGACGGAACACTGCGTGAACAAATCCTGTCTAGGCTGCCGGAGAGACTGAAGTCGATCAGCGTGCCAACTATCATTCACCCGACTCCGACCAGTCTTAGTGACAGTAGCCGCAATCGCCCAGACTGTGTCAAGATCTTGCTTAACAAGGCGCAGCAGACTCACTATAGTCTTGGTGATATGGGGGAAGTGTCGTTGCCTGCTGTTGTGGAGAGGGCTTGGGAGACTATACCCACCGTCACGACGGTCCTAGGGAAGAAACGGTTCCTAGATGGTGGTTTAAGAGAGTAATTTCGTGGTTTCTAACAGTGAACGATTTTCAGTGAGTTATGCATTCTGAGGTAACCATCCTTACGGCGTTTTGCCGCCCTTTCTGTCATTGATTGGTTGCGAGGCTTTCTTTCAAAACCATTGGTTGGGGTTATGCTATACCAATGAGGATAGGATGATATTCTCCTCTCTCCTCGTTTAAACTCTCCCATACATTGAACATACCGCAATAGCTAACGATGCTGCGGGACTTGCTGTCGTTTGAGCGGGCTGATGCAAATACTGATTCATTGGTGAGTCTGCTCGTGTAGGTGTTTAATTAACCTATCCATATATACAATTCACTCCCATCTGAAACCAAATATATATCGCAGCTTTAGTAGTCAAGATCCGGAATTGGTAGCACATTCACATTCTTCACCTTCCTGCCTAGCTTATCCAAGGCATCCTTGGAGTTCCTTGCGCGCAGCTCACTCGTTTCCGTATCGGAGACGAGAATAAAGGCGTAAGTGAGCAGAGCGTAACTTTCATAGACAGGCAGTATCAGTTGAATTAATCCATCTTAACCTGACCAGCTATTTAGAATCGGCACGTTGGTTTTTACCCCGATCCCGGCAAGGCTCGCTTCCAGTTATTATAGAAATTGGAGCGTGGCTAATCAAGGATCGGTTTCCCGGTCATCATGAGGATAAGCTTGTCGAGGACTGCAAAACAGGGTATATGCTAGATTTGCTATTGGAGCTAGGTATTGTGAGTGAGCAGGTGTTTATGCTCGATTCATCAGCTATTCATTCTAGAAGTAGATGACACTGACAACCGCAGTCTCGATTCGGCGTTGTCAAGCTGTGGCGGAAGTCCGAGTCCCGGAATGTTCATCTACTCTTAGTCGGCTATGAAACATCCAATGAAGACATCCGTGTTGCTCCCGGATACCTAGTCACCATATCTGTGAGCTTTTGGCTTATTAGACTTCTAGTCACCATATCTGTGAGCTTTTGGCTTATTAGACTTTGCTCTTGACACACCTGCTGAAGGGTTACGCTGGCAGACTCGAGGGTCTCATAGCAGACCTCGAGAACCGTGGGTTACTGTAGAGCCAACTACATCGCATCGACTGATATAATGTGGAAGAATGAAGGATCAAAATTCTCCGCCAATCCGTCCAGGAAATAACTACCGCTGACATCGAAATATGTGCACGCGTGATGAAACTGTCTAAAAACTGGCAGAAATCATGGGTGCACAAGAACTTGTTCCTGTACGGGGCACTCCTGCCAGTGGAAAGTCGGTATTGTCCCTTCTTTTGAGGGATTACTAGATTCGGCAAGGGAGGACAGTATTCGATTCGACAGCTACCTAGGTATGAAATGATATCTAGTTTGATCAATCCGAGATACCGAAGACCCCTATATCTGTGAACCTTCTTATCATTCAGCTCCGGTATATCACTCTGATGCTCCTAACTACATTGCAAATACTGCAATAATTTTGAATAAATAACTTAGCCTGAAACTGCTGCAAAGATATCTAAGTAAAGAGAGAAATAAAAGGTCACTTGGCGAAATATTATAGTAATTAGAGAGGAAATCAGGAACAAGTCTAGCATCACATATATAAAGGTACCTTCTATGTTGAATAGAGCCTTGTGGAAACAGGATGAATTGGTATCTTCTCGGAGGAAACTGCCTATGGTGTCGGGGTGCTAAGGCCAGGCCCGGGGACGATCGACCAAGTTTCCGCAGTGAATGATAGTTCCCTTCTCTCCCTCATGAGGTTGGGATCCACGTACACCTTCATTCCCATGTTGGCCTGGCCTACATTGAAGATTCGGAAGATCACGTATACGGAATGCTGACCCTCGGCGCCGGTCTGCGCAAGGGATATCCTTTGCATCTGATTTAATGTAATGTTAGCAGCTGAACACAACCGGAAAATGACGCCCTACCCTTTCATACTGGGATCTGCTCATGTAGAACGGAGTTTCACATAATAGAGTGGTTGTTTTAACTTCCAGGTAATAATAAGGTCGTGCCCCAGACCAAACAACTGGGGCCAAATAGCCCTTGTCGATCAGCAAGGAGGTAAGAACACCGTCAGTGTCGTTATATGTAATGTCTGCCGTCTCTCGACCATTCCATGACTCCATACCCGCATAGTCATCATGGATTCTCACGTACTTTCTAATGGTACTCTGCCAGTTATCACGAGAATATCCGGGTAGACCGGGGTCCAAGGAGGACAGTAACTCGAATACCTACAGTTCGATGTTAGGTCCACTTCCGTCATTCAATCGGTGAAGGATGATTATTTGGATACTCACGAATACTTCGCCAGCTGCGCCAATCATTTTATCCCGCTCAATCTTTTCAGCTGTGCGAAGCTGGTAAGACTCGGTATCCCTGCCACGAGCGAGACCATCGAGAGATTGGCTAAGAGTAGGCATGTCAAAAGGCTCTCGACCCGGGAACTCAGCACTCCGCGCCACATTAATAACATTGTTAAGAAGCCTGCGATACTCCGAATCCGTATTTTGATAAATGGGTTCGAGTGCAGCGGGAAGTGACGGCGCAGGACCTCGAGTATGTCCACTATGCGTGTAAGCATTTACGGCTTGCGAATATGACTGTGACGCTCGTGAATAAGAGGCGGTCATTGTCTCGTCATCAGCAGAAACAACGGATGCGTCATATAGAGTTGAACTCATTGCGTCCCATGCTGCGCTGTACTCGTTGCTGCGCCGAGGCGTCCGTGGATCGTTGTTTTGTTCAGAAGCTATCTCGGCGGCATTACCGAGCAAGTCATCCTCTATTTCAACTGACATGATGCCGGCTCGGTCAAGTGTCTCCGCAACATATTCATTCTGAGGTTGCAGAACCCCGCACATTGCTTTGAGAGCAATCTCACCAACTGGCCTGCAAATCCCAGTGGATGGTTCAGTCATGATCCATTCTAGGAGAGCCGCAGGTATTCTGTCCAGGAAACATAGATACTGGTCTCGCTTATTCCGGGGAACATAAATCGTGAGGCCGTCTTTGGTTTCCTGAAAGTGTAATTCACTCCTACTCACCTCAATTCTGATGTCCTCTCTGTCTTGATTGAGGTGGATCTCAGAACTGATCCCATCTGACTCACAAACGTCGATCTTCTTCAGGAGCTCATAGAAGGCTTGTTCACCTTGCTTGATCCGGGGACTCTTGAAGTGGACCGCAATACTGGCAGTATTACCAATGTCAGCGGGTTCTCAATTTTAGTACCCATTACTGAAAACTCACCGGAGCAAGCCATGGGCCTTTCGAGATATGTCTCGATCGGTTGAAGTCAGGGATCTATGAGAGTCACCAGATAGAGCAGAGATTTCTTTGACAGAGGCCGAGAGATAGCGTGACTTTAGTCCAGCCCAGCATAGAAATGGTTCTAGTTGAGCAATATCATTGATTTCAAAATCAAGGAATTTGGCCTTCCCCAGGAATAAATCGGCCAGGTGTTTGCGGTCTGCTATAGCAAAGTCTACAGCAAAGCTGCACAGCTCGACCGTACCATCCGAGTACTTGACGGGGAACACCTTATTTGATATCACGTCCTCTGGATCGGGAAGCTCCTCCACTTCCTGAAGGTATGAATTTAGTATCCATATTGTTTGTTTGACTTCAGTAATGCATGAGCCTCCCCGTCCTTGGTTCACCAACTTGTCGTAAATCATCTCAAGTGTCAAGGTTTGGACACCTAAAAGCTTGATGAAAAATCGAGGCAGGTCTTCGTAGATATCATTAAGCGTCACCATCCCTTGAATGTCGGTTGCGCTAGACCACAGACATTTTGAAGGGCTGTGCCAGTTACCATCCTTTGCCTTGTGGTAAATGAGTTCGCCGTCTTCGAATTCGTCCCTTGAAAGTAATTAATTGAATGATCCTTGTGATGAAGATGCGGAATAGTTACCTAATTTTCTTAGCAACGTCACTATCCATCTGTGGGCACAGCTCGTCCATTTTCTGGTATGTTTCGTATATCTCGTTCAAGCTGTCCCAACCTTCACCCTGCCCAACGCTCAACTGATCTATAAATTATCTATACTGGCGTCAGGTATTTCGAGAGTTGTATGGAAGAGCTCAGCAATATATTTTTTGTCTTTTACTTCCCGGTATAGTGATTTGAGTGGGCTCATCTCGAACATGAACGCAGGTGCTTCCCATAGGCAAAGGCTAGGACAGGCCCAGTGAGTCTCTTGATAATCATTGGCGGGAGCATAAATGAGATCCTGTGACTCGAACGCATTCCTGCATCTTAAGTCAGAGAGTGACACGGCTTGTTTTGTGGGGGGGGGGGGGGGGGGGGATTATCCTGTATCCTCTCGCGAGATTTATCGATGGACGGTGACTCATGGTGACGCGCCTCAATTCGACCATACAACTCATAGATTCGATTAACATCAGACAACTTTCTAGCGTCTGTATTCGCGCCCACGATGAAGGACAACGTAGTCAGATAGAATTCGAGCTCGGATTTGGGGTAGCCAAATCCCAATACCTTCGCGACGGTATCCAAATCGGAAAATCCAGAGATGTCCTTTGACGAAGCATCTTGCTTCAGCCATGGGAAGAATTCATCTTCTCGCAGGAATCCGCTGGCATATTCAAGTTTCTCGGAACGCACATATACCTTCCCAAGGGGGTACAAATCCCCATTCTCGCAGAGCACCTCAATTTTCAATAGCTTATTAATCACAGCTTGGTTGTTCACAAGGTGGCCCTCATTGGACTTCCAGTACTTCAACAGGAAGCCCACGAATCTTTCCGGATGGTGTTCGGCGACATAGCGGCATTCCTTTGTCAGGTCATCATCATTAGCCAGAGATATCACGTCCTGGACATTCAGCTTTTCGCTTAGCCAATCTTTCCAGGTAAGGCTTTCTTCTTCCGGTTGTACTGGACATTCACTCATGTAGGCCGGATCAAGAATCGATACATCGAGCGTCAGATCACCAGTGTTATCTTCAGTATCCAATGGCTGGAACAGCTGCTGGGCACCATATTGATCATCGGTTGGAAAGTAAATGGTGCTAGACCTCGCTACTCGGACCTTAAACAATTGGTCCCAGAGCTTGATATGTTTGTAGGCATCCGCGTTGTCATTTTCCTGGTCAAGGTGGGCAGTCAAGTAAAGGAATGCGACGGTCGACTTAGAGGCTCTCAACGAAGGCGTACGTTTTTCATGATGTTTTATAATCATACGTCGAATGTGAGATGCTCCGGCCTCCCGGACACCAAGCAAAGAAAACAATTTTCTTCGTGCAGGGTTTTCTTCTGCTTTTGGATCGACTGATTTGAGATCGAGCCTTGCAGGGATCGAATACCTGCTCACCTTTGAAAAATAAATCGGGCTATCCTCGACTGTTTCTGCAGATGCCCGCTCCCCATTAGCCAGCGGAATTAGGGCAAGGTCTTTCATCTTATTGGAGTTTCGAGGCCAGCAGTCGATCAAGGACTTCGCAACACGTGAATGCCAATCCGCATCTGTATTAGGATCGAACATGATTGATTCCTCGTCTTCTTGGTTAAGGTCCTGGCGAACTCTAGCGAGGAATTCAGTCTTCCGCATCACGGCGAGCCCGTGATCTGTGAGGAAGCCTAGGTCCTTCTCGAGATATTCGACTGCGAGATATTGCTCGACATCCAAGTCAGCAAACAGCGGTTCGCCATTTTTATCCTCCATAGTGGAGGGAACTCATCGCATATCTTCTATGCAGCGGAGTTTCCTGTGGCTTTTGGTCCACAGCGTTGGGGTTATTTTCAGGTTCGAGCGAATACTGTCCAGGAATCTTGTCCAAAAAGGGTCCCACGAATGTTGTTTGTCATTTGGGAGGTAGCGCATCCATTGGAAACGAAGGGTGGGATGATTGCAAAATTGCGATATGGCAAGAACAAGTACCCGGGCGGCCGCAGCAAGGAGGCAAGCATTACGAGCCGAGGATTTGACAATATCCTGGCGACTGGCATCGGTGACAAAATCAGACTGCATCAAAAACTGTGACATGGTCAGTATTGGGCGATATTACAAGAAGGCGGTTACTCAACCGGAAAGCCCATCGTTCTGACGGGAAGGAAAGCGAAAACCTCTTGTGGTTCAACAATGGGGACATAATCGCGCGTCAAAGGGAAAGCCAGAACAACTTCAGCTTTCGCGTATGTTCCCTCGGCCAGCTCTGCGTCTGTATATCTTCGATTCTCGTTCTGTGGAAGGTCTGAGGTTGTCTCCCTGATTATGTGATACTGCTGGCTATGATCATGGGCTTCTCCATTCGCCTCCGTTTTCTTCCTCAGCTCGACTCGATCTTGATCCTGCTGTTCCATAGAGAAAGTTGTGGACGAAACGGGTTGGTTGTCATCATGGTCATAGATGGTCACTTCGATCCTCCGGAGATTCTTCATGAAAAGCAGGAATGTTGCTTGAAGCTCTTGAAACTGCTGAAGAGTGGTTGCGCGTTCTTTAGCCAGGTTTTCGTACGACCCAGACTCATGAAGGTATAGAGTAATACGTGTCAGAGGCGCGTCCAATATCTCATCAGTTTCTTCCCACATGGGGGATATCATCCCCATCCCTGAATCATGGCTCTTGTGCTGGAAATAGAACGAGAAGTGTCCTGACTGGATTAGGACCTTGGAGGCAACCATGAACACTGATTTGAACCCAATGCCCTTTTCTCCGATGTACCCCTGAGCGCCGGACTTTGAGCTCTGACCAACATTGCAAATCGCGATCAAGTTCTCACGCGTAAAGCCATCTTCATTGCATTCAAGAACTATGCGTCTGGAATAGACGCGAAAGGAAACGAAAGGCGCGGCAGAGGCTGATTTTGCTCTGATATAGGAATTATCGTCGGCATTTTGCAATAATTCGAACACAAACCGCGCGCTACTAGTATACAGATTTTTCGCCAGCCTGGTTCAGTGATTAGCCGATAAGAGTCCCAGATTTTTATGAAGGGTGACACTCAGCCATACGTGATCACGGAAGTCCCAATCATCTCATCCTTCCTCAGCAGCGCTTCCTCCACTTCTCGCCGCACCTCTGGCGACATTTGGCTGAGAATCTCTTCGCCGAGGTGGCCATGCTCTTTCGCAATGCTCTTTACCAGCTCTCGAGCGCTTTTCCGGGCAGCAGAGTGTGCGTCAGATGAGGTTTGGGCGTCTGTCTCCGACATTATTAGCCCACAACAGTTAATAACAGTTAAGAGAATTATAGCAATTCAAGCCACTTTCGAGACGAGCACCAGTCAGTCCAAAAACCGTCTTCCAAGGATCGTCGAGGAGATAGAAAAAGGGGGCTTTCTAGGCAGAAATGGAATCCTTTTATCTGTCTGGGCCTTGTGGGAGTAACAGCAATCCCGTCGACTTACCCTGGTTAGGATTGCAATCAACAGAGCTGCATGGCACCGCTTACGCACTTCAACTAATTCGGGTTACCATGATGACCAGGCTAATTAGCGAGCCATGTCCCGCTTCATTTTCCGTATTTAGCTGGCGTTCCCCTGCGAGACACAACTTCGCTCAGAGTCCAGCAATGATCGGCACGTTTCTGTCAATAAGGTTCTAATAAACAGGTGATCGTTGCTTCTAACATTAATGATCTTTATGTCCCACTAAAAGGGTGACTCCTGTAGTGCATACCTGACCAGGGTTTACAAAAAGTTACGCGTACAAAATATCCGACAAGATGTAGGTGGATCAAAGTGTTCGTACCAGATATAACCGAGGTTGGCTAGTCTGAGAGTTCAAACAAGTGGAGTGACCCATAGCCTATTATTTGGCCGATTGGACAACAATAGCAGGCTATTGTTTCACTAATCTCTGGGGTAACCTGGTTCTCGGGACGGACCGTCAAACCTTCAGAGCCACGCTAGCCTATACATGCTAAGAGCTCAATTCAATAGGGTTAGAAGGCCGTTGGTTTCTTACAAACTGTGCCGGTTTTCCGCTCAGAGATAGTGACACATGTGTTCTGGTAATGGGTCAGAACAGAAAATAGAACACTAGTCTCTGATGGTTTGAAAAGGTAAGAAACTGACCCCAGCTCATGGAATCTTTGTAAGCACCCATGATCTAGGGGTCACATGCCTACAAAGCCTTGCAAAAAAGACCAACATTACTCGCGAACTATGTTCGCGAGCCCTAGAACCGATAAGTATCGCACAGGGAAGTGCCTCTGGCCCGAAAGTCCATTATTTAAATGACCTAAGTATATTTGCAATTTTGTTCAGCATAAGCTCCATTTTTAAAGCTTATGTTATTAACAAGGCTCCTTAGGCCATTTAGGAGCGGCGCCTGGATAAGCCTTTGGATTGTTCGGTGAGGGTAGGGCAAAGAGATTTAGTGGGGCAATTCTATTGTAGGCAGCCTGGCAAGCTTGCCTTCAAAACTATATGGGTTGATGTACAAATTCAAGTACATGCTGCTCTATTGAGCTAGGCAGCGAATATTGCGGGATAAGTTTCCAGTATAAGATGCATACCATGAAGATATTGCCGGAACTTTAGCGTTTTCGGGGCCGCTCTGCACTTCAACTGAATAAGTTAGTTAACTAACTAGTTACCTAGCTTGGATTAGTAAAAAATCTCATGCTGACTATGGCCTTCCAGGAAGTAAGACTTTCGCGCAGATCTGTGGCTACGCCCTGCAGCTAAGCGCGCCGGTGTTTAAAGTAATAGCTTAGGTAGCCAATCTCTGATCAATTTCTGCAAGGGAGCAGATATTAAGGGTTAGAGCTGGGTAAGATAGGCAGGTTCACATGCCAAGTAAGGCAGGTAAGCCTGCATAAGAAGCTCACCCTGTCTATTATATACTTACCCAACTCGCCCGAAACTCACCTGGTTTGCGCGACAGGAAAGCAGCTTTACCTGCGAGCTCACCTGGGCCAGCACCTACATAACTTCTGGCTGTGTTAAAGCAACACGCTGGCTGGTTAGTAGTGTGGTGAATGGGCATATGCAAATCCGAGTTTGTTTTTGTCCTTCCTCTCCCCCTACTTTTTGAAAGGAAAGTAAAAAAAAAAAAAAAAACAGAAAAATATTAAAAATTTACAGGTTATTATTACAGGCTACAAGATTGTGGTGAACTGTGGGTTGCCAAGGGATTAACCCTGGTTTAGCCTTAAAAGTAATTCTTGTAGCACCAATGGCAGCCATTGCTGCGAGACTTTCTCTGGAGTGCAATGAGAGAATCCACCATCATGTTTATACCCCGGTCAGGGGCTTCGCATGGGCAAGTACGCTGAGAGAAATACCCGTGTTTGGCGCATATTCTCAAACCTGTGGCTTCACAACACTCCCCCAGTCACCTGGCGTCCAGAGAAGCGATCTGGGATGGCCATAAAGGATGTCTTCGCCAGTTGGTGAGGGCCAATCCGTTTTACTCTTGGCTGTCAGCTGATATATAATATGAATAACAGAGCTGAATCCTACTACTACCACCGAACAAGAGTCCACCACCACTGAGACCACAACCACAGACCCAATAACCAGCACCGTGACAAGTACCACTCAGACCACCGCCCATGAGTCCACATCCACCACTGAGACCACAACCACAGACCCAATGACCAGCACCGATACAAGTGCCTCTCAGACCACCGACGAAACATCTTCGAACCCTAATACTCAACTGACGACCGTCACACTATATTCGTCCCTCCCAACCACAACAGCCAGCGGTGGTAGTGCAAACGGCTTGTCAACTGGCGCAAAGGCCGGGATTGGAGTTGGTGTGAGCCTCGGAGCGGTTCTCATTATTGTCGGAGCAATTTTTCTTTTCCGTCGTTATCAAGGGAGAAGAAATGGCGGGTTAAAGGCGACACCAGTTTCTGAAGGAACTACTTCGCCACGCGTGTTCGAGCTTTCAGGTAGAAATAGGTCACAGCTTTCGCCTTCGGAAGTGCGGAAGGAGATGTATGAGTTGGAAGCATCCTAAATACATAAGGTGATGTCAACACTTGGGTCGGTTTTATAATGAATTTAGTATATACCTATTTTTCGGTGGAGTTGTTTCCATGCTGATGACAGGCCAATTGGAATGCCAGGATCTGATATGGACGAGTTATATTAAATAGGATATAGTTATTTAGGAATGTATTGAATATTAGTAAAAATAGCTAACTAACGCTAAGGACCCTGGAATTTCCTGTTGCGGTTAGTTTTGTCTTCTGGGGCTTTTTGCTAGCGCATTATTTATGAGCGTCTCCGATAGGATTAGGCTAGTATTAATACGTCTGAATTATCGAATGATGAAGGCTGATTATCTCAATCTAGATGCAAGCGGGCATTTAAATACACGTAGAATAATAAGCAATCCAGCCCGAAGAAGCAGTTTGAAGAGACAACTTTTAGAACCATGGAAATAGACAGAAAACTCTGCATAATGCTGTTGATCGGAGGTTAGAATTCCGACTTCCCAATCAGGAAGATACCATGTATGACTAGTGGTCATGTATAATTAACACACCCCCTACCCAGATAAGAGATGAAAGCCAGCCCCTCTCATACTTAGTAGAAGGAATAGAGAGAGCGGCAATACAGGAGGCAGACACCTAGCTGGAAGCCATGGCTAACAACAACAACAACAACAACAACAACAACAACAAATAGCTGTACGACCTCGCGGAAATCAGACCATCAACACTTACCTCCATGGCAACAGACACACATACAGCTCTGGGGAAAATCTACAAGAGATATAAATACCCTTCACACCAGGAAACCTACAGCAACTGGCCAACACAAGATGCTGAGCTCACAATTACTAAGTATATGAGAATATGCATGTACTGCAGCAAAGTCTTCTCAGTAGCAGCTGAACTGCGCAAGCACCTGAGAAAAAAACCAGAATATAATCAAAGAAACCTGACAGTACAGATAGATACCAAGAGAAGAGGCAGTTCCTCCACTCCTGCATGAGTTCCTCAATACCACACGGAATCCCCAGTCTGTCAAGCAGAAGTCAGGACAACACAGAGCCAACTACTAACAAACAGTACCAACGCAATACTACCTCTATAGTAGGACAGCTCCAACTATACATCTTACAGTACAACATCCAGAAGTCCAGAGAGGCTGTCCTTGCCAGCCTATTCCAAGACCCTGGGGTTCCCAAGTACAACATTCTAGCAATTCAAGAGCCCTGGCGCAACCTATTTATTAACATATCCGACCACCCTCTTAAAGCATACTTCTAGCTAACACACCTCGCCAATGCTACAACAAGAGTATGCTTATACATTAACAAGCAAATTGATCCTAGCACCTGGAGTATTACTTACATTTCTAAGAATATAATCTCTCTTACAATCCTCAAACCATGCTCTGGCATAAATATCCACATCTTCAATGTCTATAACAAAGTAGGAACCAATACACTCTCTACACTAGAAGAAGTAATTGGCATACTGGACCCACATGATGAGACTATTATTCGTTGTTTTTGTATAGCATTCTTGCGCCTGGGTGCTTTGAAAGTATGTCAGCGAGAGATATTGCAAAACAAAAGTACAAATAGCTCGTGCTTCGTGGTAAGATCCCAGCCAGGAACGCGTCAAGCGAGATCATGGTGGAAATCATCATCATCGTTCTGGTGCTCGTGTTGGCATTTCCTTCATTTTCCTTTCTTCCACAGCTAAATAACTAGCTTGGTACGGGTCAGAAGCCGGGGGTTGGCTGTATTTAAATATTCCCCACGCCCAGCGTTTAATTGACCCAAGGCAACAGCAGTGTCTTGGCCTGGTACTTGCTTGGTGCAGTTGGGCCCTGTTCGAAATTAGCGGCCCACCTTGGGACTCCTGCCAATAAAAGATCCCTAGTAGGGCTTACCTACTTTTGTTACAAGTCAGATATCATACAATATCCAACCGTTTAAATTCAGATATCATATTGTATCCAAAAGTACGACTATGATAATGATTTATGGGCGTAGTCAGCAGCAATACAATATGATAGTTTGATATTGTACAACATGTTGGATAGTGCCGCAGCCTAGCTGTACCCCACCTAGGTTGACCCCGCAATGCGGCTGAATGCTGACATGTCACATGTCAATGCCTAATTCCAGCATTTAACAAGTTTCCTCCTACAGACTACAGTTTAGAACTCATCTCCACCTTGAATGAAGCTATTTAGGCTTTGATACTGTTTGAGCAGGTAAAGAACGTTTTAACTTCATCAAGAGACCTGGCTAACTAAACATCACCAATCAAAGTTGATCGGCTTGTCACTCCTACTCCATCCTCTAAAACCGCTCTGATATAACACACGTCATCCTTTCCTGCAGTTGACTCCAGATATGGCTGGTGAGCCTCGAACTCAAGGTGACTACACTGTGGGATGGGTCTGCGCGCTGCCTAAGGAGTTAATCGCTGCAGCAGCAATGCTGGATGAAACACACCAAGACCTCCCTAGACAACCCAATGATCACAATTCTTATACTCTCGGGCGTGTGGGCGTGCATAATGTTGTAGTAGCATGTTTGCCGAAAGGTGAATTTGGCAACAATACTGCAGCAACAGTTGCAGCTCGGATGACCTCTACTTTCCCCTCGATTAAATTTGGCCTGATGGTCGGTATTGGTGGAGGAGTCCCAAAATTTGTCAGGTTGGGTGATGTTGTGGTCAGCACGCCCATAGATGAGTTTGGCGGAGTAGTACAGTGGGATTTTGGGAAAGCCCAACAGGGGGACACTTTCAAACGCACAGGAGCATTGAACCATCCTCCTACCGAGCTTCTCACCGCATTAACAAAATTGGAGATGGAGCATACAATGAAAGGTTCTAAGATACCACAGTATCTTAAGACCCTGGAGGCCAACTGGCCTAGACTTGCACCAAGGTATACGAGGTCTGAGTCTTTGAAAGACATTCTCTTCAAAGCAGACTGCAAACATATCGAGAATCCTCCTACTTGTGACGCCAATATTGAAGAGAGCCAAGAGGAAGCTAATGATGAACTGGAGGAAGAAGGGAATCATTGCATTAACTGTGACCAGACCAAAATTGTCCACAGAAAACCGCGGGATATGCGCGTGCACTACGGCCTTATTGCATCTGGCAATCAAGTGATCAAGGATGCGTCACTTCGGGACAAGGTCAACACAATGCTTGGCAGCAGGGTTCTCTGCTTTGAGATGGAGGCAGCTGGACTGATGAATGACTTCCCATGCCTTGTTATCCGAGGTATCTGCGACTATGCAGACGCGCATAAGAACAAGGACTGGCAAGAACACGCAGCGGCTATTGCAGCAGCGTTTGCCAAGGAGCTTCTTTTATTAGTGCCAGCGCAGGAGGTGGAGCAAATGCCTACAATCAAAAGTAAGGTGCCATCATCTCCTAAAGATAATGTATATAGTCTTCAGTATTGCTAACAAGTTGAGGTTTCACTAGAATTTGAAAGTCAACTCAAAGCAGTGTCGAATACCGTCAACGAAATTTGCTCTCGTCAACAAGAGCACCAACAAGACCAAGAATATCAGAAGATCATTAACTGGCTCACGTCAGTGAATTATGCTACTCAGCAAAATGATTACATCACCCAACAACAGGAAGGCACTGGTGAATGGTTGTTAAAATCAAGTAAATTTCAGCACTGGCTTGAGCAGACCAACCAGACTTTGTTCTGTCCAGGTATGCCAGGAGCGGGTAAGACAATTATCACATCTATTGTTGTCCATCACCTCTACAATAAATTTCGAAATGACCCTTCTGTTGGCATTGCATACCTATATTGCAACTTCCGGCAGCAGCTGGAACAGAAACCAGTTGATCTTATTGCTAACCTATTAAAGCAATTAAGCCTGGGACAGCCTTCTGTACCTAAAGCTG
The DNA here is from genome assembly GCA_027569065.1 of Aspergillus cavernicola. NCBI lineage: Eukaryota > Fungi > Ascomycota > Eurotiomycetes > Eurotiales > Aspergillaceae > Aspergillus > Aspergillus cavernicola. The sequence goes on from JAPDEK010000131.1 coordinate 59,589, forward strand.
TGAAGGACCTTTATGAACAACATAAATCTAAACAAACTCGTCCTTTACTAGAGGAACTCCGGAGTACACTTCACCAAGTTGCAGCTTCCTATCCAAGGACTTTCATTGTCATAGACGCACTGGACGAATGCCGAGCTGCTCATGGTAGTCGTGAAATATTCATGCAAGAGATATTTGATCTTCAGGCAAAGGTTAAGATAAACCTTTTTGCAACATCACGATTCATCCAGGAAATTGAGGCAAAGTTTGAAGAAGGTGTCAGGCTTGAGATTCGCGCCAGTGATATAGATGTGCACAAGTATCTTGATGATAAGCTGCAGAACTGCCCATCCTTTATTTCACGGGATGATTCTCTCCGGCAAGAGATTAAAAAGAAGATTGCTAAGGCAGTGGACGGAATGTATGTACCATCCCTAGGAATAAAGGTTTAAGTAAATAAATTAATACTAGCTAGGTTTCTTCTCGCGCGGCTCTATATTGATTCCCTAGCCTGTAAGACCACACCTAAGGCGATAAAGAGGGCACTTCGAGAGTTAGAGACCACATTCGAGGCAACAAATGATGACAAAAAGTCTAGAGCATTAGATGATGCTTATGGGCAAGCTATGCAGCGAATTCAAGGCCAGGTGCAGGAGCATCAAGAGCTTGCTAAACAATTCTATCATGGATCTCCTGTGCTAGAAGACGCCTGACATCTGCTGAGCTTCAACACGCCATTGCTGTTGAGGAAGATGTGTTTGAACTTGATAGGGATAATACTGTGGATATTGGACTCATAGCCTCTGTATGCGCTGGCCTGGTTATTGTTGATAAAGAGAGTGACATCATCCGTTTGGTCCACCACACCACACAGGAATACTTCGAGCGGACTTGGGAACGATGGTTTCCCAATGCCCACACTGACATGGCAAAGGCATGCGTTACCTACTTGTCATTTGAAGTTTTCAAAACTGGATACAGCCCAACATATGATACTTTGACAGAGAGATTACAGTCATATGTTCTTTATGGCTATGCGTCGCAAAATTGGGGATACCACGCTGGCATGTCACTGGTTGAAGGAGAAAGGTTGATTTTGGACCTTCTTCAGAACGCTGCCAAAGTATCTGCTTGTAGCCAGGCTATGGAATACCAGGGATTCATTTATACCATTCCAACTGAGACTAGAATGACAGGTATGCACCTTGCAGCACATTTCGGACTTTGGAGGTCCACATCAATTCTGCTGAAGAAGAATGCCGATATCGAGTCTAAGGATAATAAACACCAGACTCCGCTCTTATTGGCTGCTAGGAACGGGCATGAGGCAGTGGTGAAGCTGCTGCTTGAGAAGAATGCTGATGTTGAGTCTAAGGATAATAAACACCAGACTCCGCTCTTATTGGCTGCTAGGAACGGGCATGAGGCAGTGGTGAAGCTGCTGCTTGAGAAGAATGCCAATGTTGAGTCTAAGGATACTTATGGCCAGACCCCACTCTCATTGGCGGTCAGGAACAGACATGAGGCAGTGGTGAAGCTGCTGCTTGAGAAGAATGCTGATGTTGAGTCTAAGGATGATGATGGCCAGGGCCCGCTCTCATGGGCGGTCAGGAACAGGCATGAGGCAGTGGTGAAGCTGCTGCTTGAGAGGAATGCTAATGTTGAGTCTAAGGTTATTTATGGCCAGACCCCGCTCTCATGGGCAGCTGAGAACCAGCATGAGGCAGTAGTGAAGCTGCTGCTTGAGAAGAATGCCAATGTTGAGTCTAAGGATACTTATGGCCAGACTCCACTCTCATTGGCGGCTGAGAATGGGCATGATATGGTGGTGCAGCTGCTGCTTGAGAGGAATGCTAATGTCAAGTCTAAGGATGATGATGGCCGGACCCCGCTCTCATGGGCAGCCAGAAACGGGCATGATATGGTGGTGAAGCTGCTGCTTGAGAGGAATGCCAATGTGAAGTCTAAGGATACTTATGGCCAGACTCCACTCTCATGGGCAGCTGAGAACGGGCATGAGGCAGTGGTGAAGTTGCTGCTTGAGAAGAATGCCAATGTCGAGTCTACTTATGGCAGGACCCCGCTCTCATGGGCGGCCAGGAACGGGCATGATATGGTGGTGAAGCTGCTGCTTGAGAAGAATGCTGATGTGGAGTCTAAGGATACTTATGGCCGGACTCTGCTCTCATGGGCAGCTGAGAACGGGCATGAGGCAGTGGCGAAGGTGCTGCTTGAGAATAATCCCAATGTCGAGTCTAAGGATGATGGTGGCCGGACCCCGCTCTCATTGGCAGCCGGCAACGGGCATGAGGCAGTAGTGAAGCTGCTGCTTGAGAAGAATGCTGATATCAAGTCTAAGGATAATAAGGGCCAGACCCCGGTCTCATTGGCGGCTGAGAATGGGAATGATATAGTGGTGCAGCTGCTGCTTGAGAAGAATGCCAATGTCAAGTCTAAGGATGATGATGGCCGGACCCCGCTCTTATTGGCAGCTAGCAACGGGAACGAGGCAGTAGTTGTTGGGTGACCAATAGATCTGGATTTAACTACGGGGTCTCACCCACCTATGCATATCACCCACCTCTGCATAAGCCCATTCGAGACCGATCACTCTTCCATTTCATCCCATAACTCCACGCTATGACGTCCTGCATCAGAAATGGAACCAGAAAGAAGAATTGCATTAGCTATTAAAGATCTCAAGCAAAAAAGATATCCAACTGTCACCAAAGCTGCTCGTGTTTATGGTGTTCAACAGTCTACCTTGTACTGTTGCTATCATCGTCAAACTGCCGACTGTACTCATGCTCAGGAGTCTCGAATAAATCTAACTTCCAGTCAGGAAAAAGTTGTTATCAGGTGGATTCAATTCCTAACAGCAAAAAGCTTCCTACCAATCTATTCACTGTTGTGATCCTGGATTGAATCTGTCCAACATGCTGATAATCCTGTTTCACCACCCCTTGGGAAGAACTACATTACCAAGTTCATTAATTGCCACCCAAATCTAGGAGCAGTTTTTTCAGACTGTCATGACAAAGAGAGGGTCTTTGTTAGTGCACAAGCAGTTTATCAGGACTTCTTTTACAAGGTAAGATAATTAAATCTGTAATTGATTAATCTGGACTAACTTCTCAAGTAGTTTAATAAAGCAATCAAAGAACACCACCTACTCTTCGAAAATGTCTGTAATATGGATGAGAAAGGCTTCTTGCTTGGTATTGGGAATAAAACATGCAAGATTATTTATAATAAAGACTTTGGTGGAAAGCAGCTGGGAACCTGTTGGCGACTCCAAGAGTACTTGAGATCTCTTCAAGTGATGGCCGTGTTTGTTCAGTCTTATGTTTTTCAAAAGGATCTTTCACCTCTTTTGGCAGAGATGATTGTCTCTCCGCCAGCTGTTTTAGGACACTTGAGAGTAGGCTTTCGATTGTCGTTTCCTCTTTGAAACTGCAGTAAATATAGGCAAAGCCCCAATCTATATTTCCCCATATGTGTTGAGCGAGGTATTCGATCAAAATATTGATCACAATAGATGTTTTATTGTCTTTCCAGCGCCAGCAATCCCACTGCCTTGACCATCGCTGCTCGAAGAGCGGCGCTAACCCGTCGCCGGGTATGTGACGACCTGGCAAAAGAAAGAAGGGTCAGAAATAAAAGCTGGCGACTGCTTATTGCCGTTGAAACTTGTGTTGATCAGGAGTTGCGAAAGCCTACGCATGAACGCAACTCGTGGAAGTCCAGCATCAGAAACAATGTCTTGCGCCACTTTGGAAAGTAAACCTTCATGCCATTGAATGTGATGCAGGGAGAATTGCTTGTTGCTTGTCAACCTGGGAATTTTATTGCCAAGGAAAGCGAGGGCATGAAACTGGCAGCAGTACTCAGCACAGTTTGAGCTAGTTAATTGCAACGGAGAGTAAATCTATTCTCCCGAAGACAATGTTTGGTAGAATTTCTTGGCGCAGTGTTCGGGCTACCATGCATATACCTATCTCATGATCTTTGCATGATTTCAAGGAGGTAAAGCCATTTTGGAGACGCATCAAGAGGCCTTTAGGGGAAATATGCGGATCCAAAAGGGCTTAACCCGCAAAATATTTTGACTATAATATCATTTTTTCTTGCTTATGGCCCAGGAATCTTCTGCATTCGCTCGCATTCCATTATTTGAGACCCAGGATGCACCTCTGCATGTATTCACTTGCACCCTAGCAGCTGATTTCATTATATATACTGCTGGATGTCCTTACAAATTGAACGAGTTGCTTTGGCTCTTTCACAGCCCCTTCAGCTGAAGCTCTATGGGTGGTATTCGGAGACTTAGGAGATGGATACAGAATATTTCGTTGATGAGCAATAATTTTCGCATGTTCCCCTCAAATTCCAGGGTTTGAAATACAGTGGATGAGAAACTCATCCGATCACTGAAATCCATCAACTCGCTGTAGCGGTAGTTAGGAGTTTTACACACAGCACAACTTATGCTCTAGTTCTCTACTAGAGGAGAAATGTTAGTGAAAGCCTCAAGATAGTATAATGATAGGCAAATATCGCCGAAATGACAAATTTCTGCTAGCCGTGGAATAGAAAACGTTTCAAAACAGAGATGATCAGGACCAGGCACGCAAGAGACAAAGTGCCTGTCCAAACAGGAGATGTCGAAAGTATTAGTATGTTGGGTAAGCCGGGAGGTCGTCGCCTTTTCGAGGGTGATAGAACTCGCTCATTATTATTCTCGCCAGACCCTGATCAGCATGGCTGCGGCTTCTGAATTCAGTCCAATATTTTCAGTCCGCTCTCGCCTGGATAATAATCTCTTACAGATCTCCCCTTGAAAGAATTCTTGAGTCATAGAGCATAAGAAAAGAAATACAATGGTGGCCAAACACATGTTGGGCAATCCCAGAGCCCATAAGTACTGCATTTTGGTTGAGCCTTGCATTAGTCCCCAAGAATGTCTGGTCAATGCGCAGCCTTTCGAGCCTAATCGCTTCGTATTTACCCTGCAACAGGTTCTTACCTCTCACAAGGCTGTTGGCCAAGGCTGACTCGATCACTTCCATGCAACTTTCAAGGCTCGACGCGAGGCTGAAAGACCATTTTCTATTCTTTACGTATGAGATATGCACCGTCGTGGACTAGATAATCTCAACTCACCAGGCTGAAGATATGTGTAGCCAGTAAATGACGCTCTCTCGATAGCCTTCGGTCAGACTTCTAGTTTGATAGTTGCCCAATGCCAAACATTTTCAGGCTCATAATTGAAAGTCCTTGTAAGATTTACCACAATCTGCTGACTGGGTCAAAATGTGGCTGGAGGAAAACTCCCAGAAGTACACAGGGGTCCACGTCATCATGGCTATCTCTAGGAAGCAATCAAACTCATGGACAATGTTTACCCAAGAATTTAAGCAGGATAACTTTCATCTTCTAAGAGTCGTTGCTCGTCTCTACTAAATTTCCTCAAAAAGAAACCCCTCGGTTCCGCGCAGGCATTGCGAGAATGACAAAGTCTAAGGCTAAGAAATTTCATGCTGTGGTTCGTGGTCGTTCTGCACCAGCCATTTTTACCTCATGGTTTGTGGACTTGGATACGTGATCCCCGAACAATGGCATAATCTCATTTCAAAATCTAGGGCAATTGCTCATGCAGTCACCGAAAATTATCCAGGAAAAAAGCACAGCGGCTTCAATAATTTAGACGACGCCAAAGAATACCTGGAGAAGAACGGATGTAAAGATTACTACATCTCGACGGATACTGAACCAACCAACGGATTTGGGGACCGGAGAGACGACGGTGGCTTTTACGCCGTCATGAATGGGAGAAATATTGGAGTGTACAGCACTTACAGGTAAGAGCTGCGAAATCGATATTCTTCGTCCGAGTGGTTAACGTGTGAGAAGCGGTGGTGCGCAACCCGAGGTACATCAATATTCGCATTCATGTCATAAGAAATACGGCAGTTACGAAGAGGCTCAGATGGAAATTGAACGGTACCACATGATGCAAAAGAATTTGAAGGGGAGCTCCAAAGAGGGGGGTTTCGAAGAATTGATCGAAGGCCTCTCTAGCCTCACCTTGGATCGTTCTACGTAGGTTGTCCATTTCCAGGGTTTTTTGCAGGCGAGACAAGAAATTTCCATAAAATTCGCAATTATTTTGAACAGTTTGAAATGGGGCCCACTCGTAATAACTACGCCGCGCGACGCAACTATTAGCATACCTAGCATGTACACAGAGAGGTGAAGCGAGACTACCTTGAAACCGTTTAATAGCCACTACTTCCCTGGAGAATTGAAGCAAAGAATGTGTTTGGTAGTTGTTGCTTTCTTCACAGGGACCTTCAATAACAGATTATTGAGTTTTACGCACCATATGGTCTCACGTAATGCAATTTGAATAATGTGCTAATCCTTGAATACTTTGGATGGGATGGTAGGCACGCAGGATATGTCAATGTATCATAGCAGTACGCAATTCTACCCTGTGCATACAAGGCCGAAGTTTGTTGTCCTACGCGTAGAGGGAAGGGCAGTGCACTGCATAATAGACAGCAGCTGAACTTGATCTATTATCAGAGTCAGATGTCACAGATCCACCCTACGCTAGCATTAGTTTTAATCGAATTTATTTCATATTTATCTAGAAAGACCAGTGTGTGATTAGCTGTCTTTGCAAAATTCTTGGGTAGATTGCGGCTGCTCAAGAGGGGCAAGCTGATAGGATGAAGTTTCGACCTTGGTAATGGTTTAGGGAGAAGTGTCAGATAAAGTCGTGTAACTCTGGCCAACAAACTAAGGGTGAAGGGCAATTCCAAAATCAAGCCATAAGTCCTAGTTAAGAAGGTAAGACCCCCACTTGCGGCCCCGTCAAAAAATGAGACTGAAGTGAATAACTTTGGTTGAACATACTCTTGAAAAGGTGAGTAGGAAAAGTCTCCAACTACTCACAGGCACTCAGCGCCAAATATGATGACCCCACTTCAGTACTCTTCCCATACAGTATTCTCAAAGCGGGCCTCAGATATTATTGGATGAACAGAGATTCCAGACGGCTCTTCAGGCGAAAATCAATGTTTTAGTCTAAAGCCTTTCTACCATCGAAGGCTTGAAGGGAATATTTATGACTCAACCTTTACAAATATAGATCCCTGTTTATTTGAAGCCACTCCTTCAGTACCTGAGGCCAAGTTTTCTGACTGCAAAATTATATAGGAACCCATCTTGTGTTGGCACCGTGCTGCTCAAGCACCTAAATTTAGTTGGCTGATAGAGTCATAGTCATGTGCTTTCGGGGTTAGAGATATCGCCCACTTTTCTGACCTCTTTTTGTTCCTTGCTCAACAGTTCCTTCTCTGACCGATTATACTGACCCTGCAGCAACTTAATGGCAGATGGAACCTATAGGGATAAGGTTTCCTAGATATCTTGACCTGGTGCAGAATAATGAGGGTTAAATAACTGCTCCAGCACTCTACACTTAAACTTAAGACACAGTACTCAACAATCTGCAAAACCAATCCCAATTTAGTCCTCTTAGACGTCAGAACTTCATGGAATACAACGCAGTGGAGCACTAGGAAAAGTTGGCTAGCTACACTACAGTAGCCCAGTAACGGTCGTGGCGTTCTCTCTGGACAGCAAGCACATTGCTTCAGTGTCCAACAATCAATCTCTAGTGAATTTGATATGGCACTCCATTCCCTAAAAAAAATACTACACGTTACTAAGGGTCGCACTACATCCATAACTGTAATCCACGTACCTGTGAAATAGGGAAAGAATCATCATATACCAACTCGAACCGACTCGTAGCCGTTGGCGATAGACCGACAAACTCGGGAGTCATTGTTGTAGAGTTGTTCTGGTATATTGCTACTAACAAGGTCTTCAACTCAGCAACAGCTAGGCTTCACTCATAAAAAAAAGTTATTAGCCAGGTACTCAAAATGGTAGATGAATTATGGATACGTACTGCATCCCCAGACACATTCTCGCTCCACTTGAGAAAGGCCACCACCAGCGCTTCATCTCCGCCACCTCCGCCTCACTAGCGAGCCATCGGTCCGGATCAAATTTCAATGGGTTGGGAAATATGTCCGCGTTCCGATGAAGTGAGTATGCCTGACAGCTGACAATTGTGCCGGCAGGGACGAAATATCCCTCGATTACCGTGTCCTGACTGCTCACACGGGGCTGGGATGCGGGAATAGGTGCATAGAGGCGTAGTGTTTCTTTGATAACAGCATCAAGGAAGGTCAGGCGATCACACATATCAGGTGCGACTGGCTCGCTGCTGGACACACCCGGTTTCGATTCCCTTATAGAGTCTACCTCCGCTTTCAGATGTAGCTGAAACTTTTTATTACAAGGTAGTGAGAGGGCCCAGAGAGCAAACATTAGTGTGTCGGTTGTCGTCTTGAGCCCTGCATCTAGATGATCCGCGCACTCAGTGGCAATTTCCAGGTCGGTAATTGGATCCTTTCCCAACATGGAGGATTGTTTGTCCAAGAGTATATCCATAACACCGCCTCCATTAACCAGGGTACGAGACTTGTCTTGTCCGTACTCATTGAATATTGTCAGTGCGTATTTCTGGAGCCCACTATATGCAGTCGGGGTCTTGCCTGGTAGGCATCCAACCAAGTTTAGAGCCGATTTCAAACTAGCACCACAGGACATAGCCCAAGAAGTATAACGCGGAAAGTGAATCTGGAACCATGAGAGTCTGCGCGATGTGGGCTCGCCAATATCGCTTAAGATGTGCTGGTCTGATGTTCGACCGGCCAAGGCTTCAGTAGCTCCGCAGTCCCGGTATACCATCCAGGTAATATTATCCAACGCATAATAATGCAGGCTCTTATCCAGGTGTGATGCAGTGTCTGGATCCGACTCGATGAGATCTAGAAATTGCCCGGCCTTGCGTTGTATTGAGTCGGCGACTGGATTCCTCAGGACAGCAGATTTCGAGTACATTTGGCTCATTATCTTTTTTCGGGCAGAATGTTCCCACGACGATTGATAAGTAAACATATGTGGTTGTCCGCATATATCAAAAATTTTGTAAAATGATCGGGGACGACCGAATGTGCTTCCCGCTCCATATATCGCCCGGAGTGCCGCGTGCGAGTTGAATGAGATTTCATTTGGACCAACTCGCACTACTGAGCCGTATTTCTGGTGTAGACGATGAATTATTCGTGTGCGAGTGCCCTTCCAGTCCTCCCACGCCAGTCTCCATTTTGTGAGGGAGAACGCCAGAGGACCTGGTATTCTCTTCCGAGATTTTGATCTGACGGCCCTCGTGAGTTGATGTATGGCAAGGAGTCCTGATAAAGCTATGAGCAGTATTATAGCATTTTTGAGCTCGGTCGAATATGAACGTCGAACTAACACCAGGTGTGAGTTATGGGACAGGGGCAAAAGGAGGATTTGCTTACGGTTTTCCAGCATCCTAGCAAATGAAAAAGTGCTCAGCAGAATCAAAGTACAAAGAAAATGAAATATGAAGTATTTGATTCTTGTTGTTCAGTGTATCAATAAAATTTGATGGTTATATACCATTGATGAAGCACCCCCCTCTTATTGCTCTTTGTCTTATCATTATCATAGCAAACGGAAAGCTTATTGCGTTGATAGGACTGGAATTGGTATAAACTCACCCTTCCCGGTGGGGTCTTCGCCAAAGCGGCGAGGAAACAGCAATTTCCCGCGGAGTTCTACTGATAAGCACGGTTTCGTGGCAATGAAAGCCGCCGAGGGGAGATTATCAGCAGCGCCGTGTTTTGTCTTTTATGGTATGATGAGGATGCCTCTCCTGCTTAAAATACTTCTTTCCAACTTCCATCATATACTAATCTAATCATATTATTGCAGCTATTCCTCCCAGAGACATTCAGCCCTACCATTCTGCACTCTAACCAGAGAAATCCCTCCTCCTTTAAAACCCCCGTTGTTCCTGACCTTACACAACTGGTATGAGCAGGTTGCCAGTCTTTTGTTGGTTGGTTACTATGGGATTCAATCTGGAGAGAGAATTAATTAATTGAGCGATTATGGTTATTTGGGCACCATCCATAGCTTATTTATATGTTGCTGTTTAGATAGAGTATACCTTCTAGGATTGATCACTGAAGCTGGTGGAAGCAGGCTGTGCGCACGGACAGGGGTCGGCGCGTGAACTCTGACTTTATGGTGAGTCAAATAAAAGAAAACTGCTTGAGCAGCTGAAATAATTATCAAACTGGTTATCTGTTCCTAGTTCTCTGCTTCTCTGTATAGGTGTAGTAGGGAGACCAGGCACAAGAAACTGATAACCATCAGGATGACTATGAACAATCGCCGATCGGGCTGATACGTAGAGTAGCTTAGATAGGATTGAAGATACTAATACAAGCAATAGCGCCTCCATAGAAGCACATATACGGCCGCGGAAGTGTATGACTCTGAAGACGCCAGTTCGAGAGCTCGGGGGTTGACGATATCGTGGGCTATCCACCGCGTGGGATTACCGCCAAACGGCCTGTACTTGCTGGTTGTAAGGTCCCTGACTGGTTTGGCCATGGAACATGCTGCGGTGTATGAGGTCATGCTAGCAACGGTCTAGTGGCTAGGATAGAGACTCGAACCTGTCGATTTCACGCCGCTCTTCGAGCCCCAGGATCTTGTTGACACCATTGAAACCACGGACATCATGTCCTATGGTGGCTGGTGGAAGGATGCCCTGTCATTAAGCACCTCTGGATTGTTGACACAACTGAAAACGGAGTGTACTAAAAGCAAGGTCATTCAGAAAGTATTGGTGGCCAAGCGAGGAGAGAGCGCCGCGCGTCGTCCACACGCTCCATGATATGAAAATACAGGCCATCGCCATAGCCATATACTCCACTGCTGATGCGCACACCTCACATGTAAAAACAGTCGATATCGCGCTCCCACCAGTCGGAAACATAGTGGCTGACACCTAGCCAACCGGCCGTCAGATTCTGGATCTGGCTTGTCAATCAGAAGTCGATACAGTGATCGGGATACAGTTTCCTAGCAGAGAATGTGAATTTCGCGGCTGCGGTAGAAGCGGCAGGCCTCATCTGGATCGGACCGACCCTGATCATCAAGCACCGTTCACGGGTTGCCATCGTTGAAGGTACTCCAGTCGTTCCCCGCACGAACCCATTAGAGTCCAGGCGAGAGACAGCCGTCGAGGAAGTAGAAAAGATAGGATATCTAGTTATGGCCAAACGCACCATAGGTAGCAGTGAACCCCAAACCCAACGGCCTACGAAACCCCTGAATCAAGCCACTATTTGAGTGCTGCTTCACAGCGATATCCTCAAGCAACAGCTGTAGAATGTAGCAACAGACTCAGCCGTCGCTCGATAGCGATAGGATCAAGCCTTGATAAGGCGCGGATACATGCACCTTCCCCCTTGCCCTTGCAAAATAGGGTTACATCAAATTCTGGAGATTTTGCCCTCCTCGAACGGAGTATACTTAGAATAGCTGGAAATGTTCCAAGGTTGGGAGTTGGGGTGCAGAGTCGGTCTGACTTCATCAACGTCATGCAGTGGCGCGTGGGCCCAAGAGTCGTCAGCATGCAGGGATCTGATAGGTTGGGTCTCATGCGTGTCTTACTGGCGCACCAATATAGCCGCAGCGTTCGACTTCAGTAGCCTCGGTAGTTGGCAAGATCATCACCACCAAGAGCTGAGGAGGTTAGAGTGTCTCGTCTGCCACGGAAGGGATCAAAAACAGCCCGACGGAACCTTGGAACCTTGGAATATGAGGGCGAGGCCGAGAGATCCGATGTCTCACTCTATTTGCCTGCAAGGCAGTCAACTGAGACCTGGCCAACGTAAACGGTGGTTCTAAAATTAGCGCCCTCTCACTATGCGGAGAAAGAATGCACCCATGGGTCACTTCGCAGCTGCATTCTCTCTGCGACTCCTGCTCTTGACGGACTGGAGGTCATCCGATTTCCAAGATTCACTGAGCAAGAGGGTTGAACGATGCATCGACAAAAACCTATAAATACGGGGGATCTCCCACCCGAATATCGCTTTCTGTTTATCATCCAATCCTCCAAAGACAAACAAACAGCCTTCCACTTGTGAAAACAATCTACTTATCCTCACATATCAAAAAAGTCAAAGCCACACCGCAACCATGCAGTTCTCTCTCAGCCAAGTTGTCCTCGCAGCCCTCTCCTGCTCAGCCGCCCTGGCCGCCCCTGCACCAGCCAAGTCCATGATGGTCGCGAACTCCGAATGGACAATCGAGAGCTTGAAGCGCGTCTGCAACTCCGCCGATACCGAATGCACCTGGACCTTCGGCATCAACCCTGGCTCCGGCTCTACTGATTGCACCTACGTCGTGGAGGGCGGCCCTGCCTCCCAAGCCGACGGCGGCCCTTCTACATGTGGTGACTACACCATCACCTCCGGCTGGAGTGACCAGTTCGGCGCCGAAAACGGCTTCACTACTTTGTCTGTTGTCAACGAGGAGACCCGTCAGATTGTCTGGCCTGCCTACAATGATGCTCAGCTCGCAGGTGGAAGCATTGTCACGCCAGACCAGAGCTACGCTCCTTCCGTTCTTCCCTAGACTATGAAACAGATCTGATAAACAATCGAATTCTGTTCATTGGATTTCTTGTGATTTAATCATTCCCTCTCTCTGTCTGTCTGTCTTATTTATACAGTGGCTTGTTGGTTCAGTTTTTATTTTGGAGTATTTACTTACTTCCTCTCATTCTTTCCAAGTGCTACTTAGAGAAGGCTTGTAATCAGCATTTTCAAATTGTCATCAACAGAAAAATTCCAGCTTTCATGGTCTTTGGCTAGTAGTAGTCTTAGTGGCAGGGCATGCTATACTGAGATGCCTCCAGTCAACATAAAACATCCTTATTCAGGATGTACTTGACAAGATAGAAACAACCAACAGTAATGATGAATGCAAGGTTATTATTTACGAAATTTGTTGCTATACACAGGGAGAAGGAGAAGGAACTGGGGAGTATATTCAGTATGTTCCTCGCGACCTTTCCTCTCAGCCTATTAGTATCCAACTGGGGCTAACACTACTCGATGTGCTGAACCTAAGATCTATCTATCTGTTACTGTGGAAGAACGCCAAGTAATCGCAGCCCTAGCTGGTCTATCTAGACAGCTTTATAGATAACCCTCAACACAGCGGGAATAACCAAGCCTTCAGAAGCAATCATTGAACGGTTATCGTATAAATACTCTGGTTCCACTGTCCTGATATTGTGTACTGGTTATGCTGATAATCATTCATTTGCCCCAATGGCGAACTTCGCCGCCATCATTATTTCGGTTCACTGGGTGTTTGTTCATCCGGAGGGAAGCTAACACGTGAGAAACTTCAGAAGAGTCATAGAATATACTAGGTCAGTCTAGAGAGGTAGAGTTCGATCCGGAGCCCCTAGATGCCTCGGGAGCCCTAGGGATTCCTCAAGCTAGGAGCAAGTGGACCACAGATAGGTTGTCTGCGTGGGATGCTGGGAGAATTACTCGGCCAACTGGTTTGAGCTCGTGGTGGTTTGCTACGCTACTATAACTAGGAACTATGAGATAACTGGGGCCCAGGATCTAGATCCTAGATCTCGATTCGCTAGGAATAATGAAGTCTACAGACTACAGGCCACGGAATTAGCTACTTCCTGGAGTTTACACAAAAATTAATAGAATTCCTATCTGGAAATAGTAAGAGCTAACGCTGCAGTCCCAAGATTTGCTCTTCTTATACTTATAGCTTATTTAGAGTTAGCTAGACTTTACGTTTATAAAAAGGTTTCTTATATTGTGATATATCTTATTCTTCTACAGGATCTCTTCATGGTTTTCTTCTATTCCTGTTGCAGGGTAATCAGGTTAATTAGGTGGTTTAAAAGAAAATAGCCTTAATATCTGCCTCATCTCAAACTTATAAATTTTTCATTACTCAAGATTACTTGATCTGCTGAGAAGACAGTCTGCACTTTGACCTTGATATAGTGTTAAGAAGGATTATGCAACTCCTTCAAGGAACAAAGTTGAAAATACCGCAAATTTAGGTAAATGAACGTGTCTACTCCTTGCGGAAGATGCTATTAAACTTGCAGTTACTCAGCTCGCAGACAGCATAAATACTAACTCGAAGTGTTCCGTCTGTTCATGAGGTAACAACTCTCTGTTATTTCAACTCCTTCTATTTCAAGGTCCGTGATTGCGCCAGTGCTTATGTCTCGCACGATGTCTGCCCTTCTCCAGCCACCAGCCCTCGGTGAACCAATACCTGACCGGGAGCATGCTATATCTGTCCATTTTCCTGCATGGGATGATGTCCGCGACTATGTGGCAGGACAGCCGCGTGTCACCAATGCTCTTCAGAATGGGTATCCAAGATCACAGTTGCACAAATACAACCAAGCGGTATGTGACTTTTATCCCTTATCCTTTCTCATTTTCCTAATGCAACCCAAAAATTAGCTTTTTGCAAAGTGTGGTCAGGCACTCATCAGCCCATCTGAAGAGCTAGTGTTATTTCCGGATTATCATGTAGCGAAAGACTGCAAGTCCTATATCAGTCCGCGAAAAATTCATTCTACCAACGCCGCGAATCCTGAAGATGTATGGCTAGTGCTTGTGAAATTCAACAAGGCCGAAGATCCACCAAGCGCAGAGGATGATATTCTCTTTGTTCCTCGATTATACGGTGTGGTGCACCCCACCGAGTTTCGCAAGGTGAGAATGAGCTTTTGGCGACTCACCGGAACTGGGATCTCGTCGCGGTTGGCCGAGTCCTGCCTCCAAAGAGACTTCACAATAGCGAGGATCTCATCACCCCCCTTGAAAGCGTCACCTCCCACTGAGTTTCCTGTTTACAGCTCGATCCGGGAGAGAGTGGCCGAGCTTTTGAACCGCGCACCCATAAACACTGGACGAGCATATCACGCCAAAAGCGATGATGTATATCTGTACCCATCAGGAATGGCAGCCCTTTACCACATTCACCATGCACTACCGAAATGGCGGGATTCGGATGTCATAATGCTGGGCTTTCCCTATGAGCTCAGCATTAAGATGATTGAAATCATGGGTATCCCGCACCGATTTTTGAGCGCTGGAACAGAGAGTGATGTTGACGAGCTGGAGAAAATATTGGTTGAAAAGAGTCGCATAGGCCAGAAGATCCAGTCAGTATGGTGCGAGTGTCCAAATAACCCAATGCTGCGGACTTCAAATCTGGAACGTGTACGAAAACTGGCCGACCAGCATGATTTCATTTTTGTGGTGGATGATACGATTGGAAGTTTTGCGAATGTGGATGTCATGGATGTTGCAGATATTATTATGTTGAGCCGGTCGCCAGAGATGCGGGATTGGGGTCAAACTAAATGATGATAGAGAGACAGATGAAACGGGCGAATAGAGGCAAGCTCCATGAGGTACGTTGGTTCGATGAGATGAGGTCTGATTCA
>JAPDEK010000132.1:0-73803 GCA_027569065.1 Aspergillus cavernicola
CCCCCCCCCCCCCCCCCCCCCCCCCCCCCCCCCCCCCCCCCCCCCCCCCCCCCCCCCCCCCCCCCCCCCCCCCCCCCCCCCCCCCCCTCTGACACCCCCCCCCCGGCAACCCGGCTGTTCCGGGTGTGTGGTTTTTTCTCGGGTGTGTTTTCCCAATAAAAACGTCCCCCCGGTTTGGGGGCCCCCCAACAACCGCCAACCCCCCCCCCCCCCCCCCCCCCCCCCTCTCGTAGCATCCTTGGCTAGTGTTAAGCATCATGCTCCTCTTGAACATCGTATCCCGTGCCTTACTTTGCTCGATGCGTGCCGTCGCATCCTCTCTCTCATTGGACGCAGGTCTGCACCGCAGCTGTGCCGCAGAAAGTCGATTCTTAGACTCTCACGTTCTAGAACGGTCTCACATATGTACCCCCCTGTACAAGTCAGTCATCTTGCCTTGTGTGGTGTAATCAAGGCTCTCAGACCTGTTCAACATTCAGTCCCGGCCAAGCGCATGCTTCAAATTAATAGACTTGCATTTCCAATGGTCGCTCCTGCGTCGATTCCGTAGAATTAGGGTTGTTTCAGGGGAAGAAGCGCCAACCCGCGTAGACCGGTGGCTCTCGTTTATTTGTCCTAAACATTAAGTACTTAATCTACCTTGCCTGGAAAGTTCTCTTTCCTCAATCTTTTCTTTCTTCCTTGATACATCCCTCAACGTTGTCGCCACGCTCCACATTAACGATGGACATCAAGGAATCTGCTCCTACACCCGCGGGATCACTTTCCGACGAGGAGAAGGATTTACAGCCGGTAGATCTGGAACAGTTGGGAGAGCGCGAAGGCTACGTGCTTGATACCTCGCTTGCGCAACATCATGGACTGAAAACAACAGCCAACGAGAAAACTGTGCTCATTCCGCAACCGAGTGGCTCGCCTCATGATCCCTTGAACTAGTCCTTGTTCAGAAAGCATTTGATTTGATCGTGGTATCCGCTACCGCGTTTCTTCCAGACTATGGAAGTGCTACGGGGGCGGTTACGCTGATTCCGCAGGCGGCGTAAGTCTGGACTGGTCTCAATTTGATACGTATCAGCATACTGACAGCGTAATGGCTGGAACATGACAAAAGATCATGTCAACCATTCGCAGGTCGGGAATGTATTCATGCTTGGACCCGGTGGTCCTTTTGTCGTTGCGCTCTCTGCCTACTTTGGTCGACTTCCTGTGCTCTTCTGGTTTGTCGTGCTTGCTCTGGCGACAGCGATCTAGTGTGCGGCTGCTCAGTCGTTTGAATCATTCATGGTATGCCTCCTGTCTGACTCGATAGGCACCACTGACTCGAATTAGGCTGCCCGGATCCTGAACGGCTTCTTCTCGACTGTCGCTCAAGGGTTAAGTCACCTTTTCCTACGAATGGGCTCTCCTAACACACATGGGGCGGGCTCATGTTCATCAGGGATATGTCCTTCTTCCATGACCAAGCGCGCAAGATCAATATCTGGTCCGGCTTCATCGTCCTTTCCCCATACATGGGTCCCCTGTTCGCAGCATTCATCATCAATACCCAGATCTGGCAATGGGCGTTCGGCGTATACGCCATCGAAACCGGACTATGTCTACTCGCAATTGCCCTTTTCGGCGAAGAAACCTACAACAATCGCAAGAATAAACAGATCGAGCTGGTTCCCAACGCACCGCGCTGGAAGCGCCTCGTGGGGATCCAGCAACGGCAAGACTAAGTATATCATCAATACCCCATTGGATGCAGCAATGAGGCCCATTGCCGTGATTGTGAAACCGGTCGTCCTGTGGGCGACACTCTACTACCTCCTCACATTCGCGTGGGTAGTTGGTATCAATACGACTCTGTCCATCTTCCTGGGTCCCTTGTATGGATTTGGTCCGAAGCAAATCGGTACATACCCCCCTCCCCTTAACACCTTGAACCAGAATACTAACGGCTTCAAGGCTTCTTCTACTTCACTCCAGTTATTGCCGCCATCCTCGGTGAGATAGCCGGTCATTGGCTGCACGACAGCATCGCCACCTTCTCTGCGCGCCGCAACAACGGGCGTCTCGAGCCCGAAGCACGTCTGCTCGCAACCTGGATCGCAACCCCCTTCATGATCGCCGGACTCATCCTCCTCGGTTTCGCCCTAGAGGAAGGCTACCACTACATGCTCACGGCCCTAGGATGGGGCCTCTACGGGTTCGGAATCATGATTGTCACGGTCGCGGTGAATTCCTACGTTCTCGACAGTTACCCTGAAGCCAGCGGGGAGGTGGCCGCTTGGATCAATTTTGGCCGGACAGCGGGTGGGTTTATCATTAGTTATTTCATGGTTGAGTGGGCAGAGAAGCAGGGGGCGAAGAGGCAGTTTGGGACCATGACGGGGATTGTTGGCTTTGCCTTCTTGATGGTTCTTATATTAGGGAGGGTCGGGAAAGGGTTGAGGTGGGCTGGCCCAGTGCATTTCAAGTCTCCTTAGATATTATTTGTACAAATGATAACAATCAGGAGCATTGCATAGCCATTGCGTTTTCAAGAATCCCAACCACTTCCTGATGGTTGTTGTTGACGGCCCAATCCAACGCAGTGCGGTCTATAAGATCTCTGATACTCATATCTGCCCCCTCCTGGACCAGAAATCATACTGCATCTGTCTTACCTAGCTGGGCTGTCTCTTGTGGCGTCGTGCCCAGGCCCATGAAAAACCAAAGGTTGACTAAGTGAGGATCCTCATCTTTCTTCGCATTTATCGAAGCCCCCTTCCCAAGAAGCATCTTCAGTACCTCAACCACCCCAGATTTCCAATTGACGGCATGGTGAAACAGTTGCCCCTGGTGGACATTGCCGCCACGGTACGGTCGAACAGTAGCTCAATGACACTAAGTGAAGCGCACTCGACACCGTAGGACAGCGGCGTGATATCGACCAAGGATCGTTAGTTTGCATCTGCTCCATGATCAAGGAGCCAACGTGCCATAAACTCGTCCCCAACACCGAAACTGAGACCAGATAGGAGATATTACGAAGGAACTAGGGATGGGAATTTATAGGAATGACGCACCCGAGTGCGGAAGGCTCCAAACGGCTGTTTGGTTGATTGATATCCCAGCCCTCTTGGAGAAGGAGTTCGACGACGTCTGTAGCCTGATGCCTTATCGCGCGGGAAGCGTAGTCATGGAATAGTGTCATGCCCGAGGCCAGGAGCTGTGAGACCACTTTAGCATTGTTACATTCCATAGCTTTCACCATGATTGCGTCTAGTTCAGAAATGCGATACTTGTGAGGAAGCCATTGATTGAATGCAGATGTAAAACGGGTGAAGACTTTGGTTCTGCAGGCAGCCTTCAATTCTTCGATGACTTGCGATGGCGTGTCGAGTTGGATAGATAGAGGCTCTGGAACGTAGTCAGCGGAGGGGGTTGTGGTACGACGAACCATTCCAGACCATCATCGGATATCATGGGCATGGTGATGGTGATGACGATCAGAGACATTGAGATGTGATGAGTTGATGATAATGATGATGATGAACTATTGTATTTCGTCGGTTGGTATATAAGGAGTCTGTCAGGCGTCCGTCCGGGATATCCGGAACGCATCAGCAATAGCATCCGACATCGGACATTCAAGAGTTCCCTCAGCATCACCTCTCTGAACTGAACGACTTCCCCCATGGACCGCGTAAACCTCGAGTTGCTGTATCCAGGCGAAGTCTTGGATACTATCGCCGGTTTTCCTACCGTATATCATTATCGGTCTGCTGACAATCACGATGTTGAGAACCCCAAGCCCCTGGTCGTGTGCGTCACCGGAGGTCTACACCTAGGACGGATCTTCTATGGCGGACATACTGGTTCCAGACCGAGCGACTTCCTAACGTACTGGCTCAATAAGAATGGCTTCGGAGTTCTATCATTGTCTTACCCGCTAGAAACCGATCCTATCGTTATGCCACTCAGCGGCGCTGAATTTCGAATTCCAGACTGGGGCCGACAAGCAGCTATGACAACCAAGAAAGTCATCGACCAGAACAGTTTATCTCGGTCGGTAGTCTTGATATCATGGAGCATGGGAGGTAGGATGGTTGTGCCATTCACCATCACCGCCAAAGAGCTCGGCTTCGATGTTCAGCAGTATATCAGCTTCGCCGCCACCCCAGGCTTCTCGAGCATCCGGCCACTTTCACCGGGGATTACTTGCAGCGGTGCAGGTTATTTCAAAGTTCCTCCTCATCTAGATGTCTTCTGTCAGCAATTGGATGAGATGGAGACGTTCAACGGGGGTCGAAATGTCATCCCACGTGATATCTATCTACGCGAATACGTTGGAGGAACTCCGATTAATCTGATCGGATTGGGACTGAAGTATGCGGGAAAGGGCGCCTTCATCCATGACGAAGTGCCCCATGAAGAGGACACTCGCGTCTTGGATATTGCAAACTTCCCTCTCATAACGGCGTTATTTCCCACCAGCATTCTGGATGCGAGTCACGCCCTTGCGGACAAGGCGAGCTGGGGGTTCCTGCTTACGTATAAACTCGAATCTCTGATTGGGAAGGAGGGAATACGCAGCGTCCAGGGATCCTCAAAGTGGCAGCGGTTGGCTGATCTTATACACTCTGCTCCAGGAAGGTTGTGTCTACCTGTACAGGGGAACCATTTCTTTTTTGTTGGTGAGGATTCTGCTGGGGAGATTGCTGATAAAGTAGCCAAACTCGTTGAGGACGCATCGGCATTTCAGAATGAGCTATATGAACTGATAGAATAGCATCTATCCCCCGCTCTTCAATCTTGGATGAAGCTCAAGAATCTCGGATTTAAACACGGTAATACCTTGTCGACACGAGTCAAGAGTGACAGATTGAGATCGCCGTTAATGCCAGGAGATAACGAGGGCTCCGTCATTAACCCCTATCCCCGAGGCTTCTATACTTCCGTTAACTACACGCCATTATATAAACTCTCACATATCCTGCTTGCAGTTTTCAATCATATCCATTATTCCATTATCCTCTGTCAGACACAATCATGGCCGCCCTTTATGCCAAAGACCAACCCCCAGGTTTCTCCAACCGTATCGAGCGCGTAGCCATCATCGGAGTATGTTCCTCTCAACTGCCGATTTCGGAAATGGAAGCGGTCGTTGACTTTACATAATCACAGGCAGGTGGCCAGGTGGGAAAACATCTCACAGAGCATCTGCTCAAAACAGGCAAACACGTTGTGACGGCCATCACTCGCCCCAGCAGTACCAGCGTCCTCCCCGATGGAGTTCGAGTTCTTCAAGTTAACTATGCCGCCGACGACAACACGGAGCTTGTGCACGCCCTGAAGGGACAACAGGTCCTTCTCATCACAATGTCGGTCCATGCCCCGCGGGATACCATCGTGAAACTCCTGCGCCACGCCGCCGAGGCTGGGGTACCGTATGTTTTTCCCAACTGGTACGGTCACGACGTAGGGAGCGATACTCTCTTGCGTGATAGCATGCTGCTCGAGGCTAAAGAGAGGATCGAGGCGGAAGTCCATCGGCTGGGAAATGTCTCCGGCGTGAAACTGGTTTGCAACTTTTGGTATGAGTTCAGTCTCGGAGGGGGGCCAGACCGCTACGGATTCGACTTCGAAAAGCGCTCCTTCACCATTTTCGGTGATGGCAATGTACGCATCAACACCAGTACCTGGACGCAGTGTGGCCGGGCCATCGCGAGTTTGCTGAGTCTGAAAGAGCTTCCGGATGATGAAACAGATACAGCTCCGACCTTGTCGCAGTTCCGCGACAGCCCTGTCTATATCTCCAGCTTCTGCCTTACGCAGCGGGATATGTTTGAGAGTGTTAAGCGGGTGACTGGTACCACGGACGCTGACTGGACTATCACAGAGGAGCCGGTCGAGCAACGATGGAAGGACGGTCATGCTGCCGTGCAAGACGGCAATTGGAACGCGTTTGTCAAGATGCTGTATAGCCGTATGTTCTTTCCGACCGGGAACGGTGACTATGAGTCCCGTGTTGACCTGCACAACGATATTCTTGGACTACCGGTCGAGGATCTAGATGAAGCCACGGCAGTTGGTATCGGGATGGCAGAGCGTCGTGCTGTGCCATTTTCCCACTAGGCAAGCAATGCTTATGAGGCTCTGTTGAATAAGATGGTAGTCGCAGGGGAGACATTCGAAGCACAGGTTATTCGATATCTTTCTTAATAAGTGTCTTGCCAATTGTTAGATGTTACTACAATACATGTTCTCTTATAGGATGTATACAACTCCAAGTATGGCCGCAACAGATGCAAGAAGAATTGGGCTGATGGCCATTTGATGGACAGCCATGTCTCCTGGTGTGTCTCCAGCGCCCGTTGTTTGTTCATTGTCTGAGTCAGTTTGAGTGTTGTCCGAGTCGGTATCACTGCTCTCACTACTCTCACTACTATCATCGCTGTCATCAGAGCCCGTAGGCACAGCACCATCGGTTGACGTGGCGGTGACGGCACTGGTATAACCACCCCCAGTAAATGTCACAGTCGCACTGACAGGGCTCGTGAGTGCACCAATATTCCGTAGTGTCTCTGTTCCACCCTCCGGAATCTCGCCGGGTCCATAGTAGGTCTGAATGTTGCTTGGGTATCCAAAGTCCGCCGCGCAGTCATAGCCGGTCATGTACTGGTCGCATTGCGCCCATTCAACTGAGGGGAGGCTGTCAATCAGGAATTGCTCCAACCCATCCATCTCCAGTTCAGCGGGGTCCAGCCGAGGACAGAAGGCGTCGAGACTATCCATTATCAGCATCAATGACCTGTTTCGGAAGAACGAAGACTGGGAAACTCACCTAGAAAGAAGGCCGCTTAGTCCGCAGCAGAGACACGCCATTCCGTAGCTCTCGATCTCTTCAGGAGATTGAGAGAACGGGTCGGCACTATCACCACACTGCGCGATAACCTCATTCGTGAGCACCTGCGCCGTGGTGACCTTTCCAACACTGCACGAGCATCGTCCGTCCGCGTTATCCGGGGCTGGCCAGAAGGGAACCTGATCGAGATCGGGATTGCGACAGGAGTTGATGTTGTCACTGCCTTGAACCTGGTACTCGCAGCTATGGACCTAGGGAGAACACTCCCGTTAGTTCTGCCCTGGTTTATCCTGGTGAAAAGGGCATACCATGTTCCAGCAAGAACCAGCTGCGCATCGTGTGTAGGCTCCCTGGCGGACGCACTCGCATGCATCATAGCAATCGGAATTCAGTCCCTCGCAATTGTTGTTAATGCAGTCGGCATACCACTCATCGGTATCCTCGTAGCATGAGACAAATCCAGAAGGGTCAGCGCAAGAGTTCGAGTCAAAGTATCCGACCTGATCGGCGAGGGAGACGGGCATCGCCGCGAAAACAAAAAGATATGAATAGAGACGCATGATGGACGAATAGAATCGGTCCGCAGCCTAACAATGCCTGGAAGACCAACGGACAACCCTCGGCGCTGAGGATATTTAACCATCCGACACTGAGGCTCAACGGACAGATGGAGGCTGGAGCCTAACTCCCCAAGCAACCCCCGACATGAACCTGCGGAGTCCTCAAAGACCAGTCGAGAGATCAGAGGAGGTGGCCAAGATGTGCCAAGTCAAAAGAGATGAGATCTATCGAATGGTGCCCTCCTCTCTTCGGCTATCGCGACCAGATCTAGCCTAGAATCGTGCCATTCGACGCCCTGTTCCCACTGCGTGCAGCCTCGTCGGCTTACGCCGCCTGCCACCCGGATTTATACCAGGGGCTTGACTCGGTTTGTGCACATTTACTGTACCTATCTAATAATAATGCAGGAGGGGACGATCTCGCGTCCCCAGCTGACCTGACCGGTTCTGTTCCTAATATCGGGCTGTGCTCTAGCTAGGGGGATGCTCAACCTCTTCTCAATCCATTACAATTCAATGTCGCGACCACGAGGGAAGAAAAAGGAGTGACAGAGTGGCTTTTCATAATCCTTTGGTTTTACGACTATAGTACAAGATAAATTCTACTTTGCAGGATGAGCTGGGTAAACGCGCAGCCTTTTACTAGTACATTGACTAGAAACAAGTGGGAGATGAGATTGATTAGAACAGAGGAAACAAAGCTAACAAAAGAATATCTAATCGAATGCCCCGTCTATAAAATATAAGCAGAGATGTTAGAAAATAACCTGACATGGTTGCCATTTTAGACCACCAACTTTCTCTCGTGCGGTTCCGTGGTGCTGTCCACGGGCTGATCACGATCATCCTCTTGCGTGCGGTTTCCCTTCTCAACATCATTCCTGTTCTCATCCGAAACATTTTCGCTCGTCGCCGCGGAACCTTTCGGGCCTCCGGTCTTGATACTCCGCCACTCGACAGCAAGAGCACCAAGAATTGCACACGCGCTGAGGGCCGCGGTGACGATAAATATGCGCGTAAGCGCATAGTTATATGCGCCAACCACGGTGTCCAGCTCTCCCGAAGGTACCATATCGCGGATGTCCGTTGCCCCCGTGTTGATGATCGCCTCAGCGTCCAGGCCTGCGACATGCGAAAGCCGGCCCACCAGTTTGGTAGTCAAAAGGTTCTGGTCGACGGCTAGTAGAATGGCACCGCCTAGCTGTTGCATGAAGAACATGAGGGCCATTCCAATCGGGACATCGACGCGGGGCAACACAGCCTGCGCGGCCAGGTTGGATGTCTGAAAACCGCATCCGATTCCGAGACCGAAGACCACCTGGTAGCCGATCCAGGATCGGTGGTTGGAGCTCGCGGACAGGGTGGAGAGTAAGCCCCCGCCGATGGAGCAGAGGACTGGGGCAATGAGCATGGACGGAACATAGTATCCGATACGCTGAGTGAATGCGGCGGAAAGGACGCTCATGATCACCAAGGAGAGGACCATGGGGATTGTGCTGATCCCCGCACGAGTGGCTGAGTCGCCCTTGACAACTTGGAACCAAATGTTGAGGTAGTAGACCACTGACATCATGGCTCCACTAATGAGAAACATGAACAGCATGCTCGAGGCTATTGAGCGGTTCAAGACCACGCGAGTTGGTATCATTGCTGTCTCGGGAGTGAGCACCTCCACAATGCCGAATAAGACGAGCAGCACAGCGAAGGTGACCAGGAGACCGATCATCTTGGGGGCAGACCAAGCATAGGCGGAACCCCCCCACTCGAGGGCGAGGATTAGGCAGACGATAGAGGGGATGAACAGGAAAACTCCTAGCGGGTCGAGATGCTTGATTTGAGTCATCACCCCTGGCAGGGAGCGCTGAGGGGATGGGACATGAAAAAAAAGGAGCAGGGCGATGATGGTGAAACCGCCAATGGGAAGGTTGAGGTAGAAGCACCATCTCCAGGTCCTGATATAGGTTAGTTGGAGGGAATTAATTTGAATGCAATACGCGACTTACACTTTGTCCGTGAAGGCACCGCCGATGATCGGGGCAATGACAGATGAGAGTGCAAAGGTCATGCCAAAGATGGACGTGAACATGGGGCGCTTGCGAAGGGGAACAAGCGGAATAATAATCATCATGCCGCCCGAGAAGATGCCAGCGGAGCCTATGCCAGCTATTGAACGTCCGATAATGAAGGCCGTGGAGGTTGGGGCAGCTCCGCAGATGGCCGACCCTACCTCGAAGATGACGATTGAGGAGAGAAAGGTCCATTTTGTTGAGTAGAGCTGATAGATGCGACCGAATACAGGATTGAACGAGGCTCCAGTCAGCATATAAGCACTGCCGTACCAACCAATGTCGTTGATCGAGTGGAATTCGTTACTGATGGCCGGGATGGCAGTGGCTATAATCGTTCGGTCCTGCGACGGGTCAGCAGAGTGGCATCGACAATACAGGAATGCAGATAGGTGACTGACCAAGGCAACAAGAAAGACCGATAGATACATGCCCGACATGATTAGCCAGAATTTGGGGGACTTGGGCTGGAAGTTGCTCTCGGCATCGGCGTAATCATCTGGCTGCTCGCCAGACTTGGTTTTCTCGGCTGTTGAGGACATGGCGATGATACACCGGGGAAGAGGAGATGTGTGAGGAAGTCATGGCGCGGCATCAAGAAACAATTTATATGCATGGAGATTCTGACTTTGTTGATACAAATTTCCGAGTTGAGGTTCGGGAGATTGAATTCTATGCCGGTACTGACGATCTCGGGATGTCCCTCTCCGGGCCTTTCTAAAGACCGACCGTAGCTGAGTCAGCCGTCGGCCATTTCAACCTCCCGTTCCCTCATTCCGTCCTCTTCTAGTTCTCTTCTCTTCTACTCTTCTCTCTCGACTCAACTCAACCCCATCTATTCATCGCTTCTTGAGGCTTGACCAATTCTATCGGACTCTCGCTATCAAGCATGTCCGACTCACATCGCCATGCAGTGTCCCCAATCCCGTCTCAGGAATCAAAGGGTCCCCGTGTGTTGTCGTGTGTGCTCTGTCAACAACGTAAAATCCGCTGTGATCGTACTTTTCCCTGTTCGAATTGTATGAGAACCAAGGTCCAGTGTGTGCCAGCTAGCCTCGTCCCGCGAGCGCGCAAACGCAGGTTCCCCGAGCGCGAGCTACTTGATCGACTGCAGCACTATGAGCATCTCCTACGACAAAACGACATCAAGTTTAACCCACTTCACGACGGCCTGACAAAGGAGATTGACAATTCTCCAAGACTTGGTAGTGCTGCACAAGACCACGGAGAAGTAGAGCCGTCCTCTCCTACAACCGCGGCCAAGTCATCGGAGGGGCCATATGAGCCAAAGTATTCACTCTCCCTAAGGCATTCTCTTTCAATCGCTAACATCTGCTAGGAGCTTCTGGCATGCCATCAACCAACTTGTACGTCATCCCTGATCATACTTCGGGTCATTCTGATGCTCAAGGTAGTCACCCGAGTCCGACATCGAAAGCGATTCTTCCCCAAGGATGACGGAGGCTGTGGTCAGGAGGGCCTGGAACCAGGTCTATGGGACAACCGATCCTCTGTTTGGCTCTCAAGACACACCGGTTGACCTTTCATTGCTACACCCTGAACCCTCCAAGATCTTCCGGCTCTGGCAGATATACCTCGACAATGTCGACCCAGTATTTAAGGTCACACACAGCCCTAGCCTCCAGGTCCGCATTATCGAAGCCATCAGCAACTTGAAAAATGTCAAGCCAGCGCTGGAGGCTCTTATGTTTAGCATATACTGCATGGCAGCCTTCAGTATAATGCCTGACGACTGCGAGGCGATGCTTGGTTCATCGAAGGATGATCTCCTCACCGGGTATCAGCGTAGCTGTCGCCAAGCTCTGGTGCAATCTGGATTCTTGCGATCAGATGACCGCGATTGTTTGACCGCGCTCTATCTTTATCTAGTGAGGCTGCTCTAGTTGGCTTTGATGCTACGTGCTCACACTATCAGGTCTCCCTTCGGTCTACCGTTGACCCGCGGACATTGTCGTCTATGCTTGGTATTGCAGTTCGCGCAGCACAACGCATGGGTATCCATAGCGAATTGGCCTGCGCCCGTTACCCCCCTTTAGAGGCCGAGATGCGACGAAGGCTTTGGTGGGCACTGGTTTTGTTTGACGCGCGAATCGGGGAAATGGCGGATTCCCGAACTACGACACTCACTCCCCTTTGGGATTGTAAAATACCCCTCAACGTCAATGATCTTGATCTACGACCGGAAATGAAGGACGCTCCCTTAATCCAAGGTCGATCATCTGAAGCACTCTTTGTCGTTGTCCGGAGTCAGATAGGAGACTTTTTACGAAACTCCGCATGCCACCTAGACTTCACCTGCCCAGCACTCAAAGCCATGGCAAGGAAGCCTCTGGAGAGCCCTGTCCCCGATGACAGCGAAGTAGCCGCCCTGGAAAGAATGGTAGAGGATCAGTACCTTCAGTTTTGTAACCCAGAGAATCCTCTGCACTTCATCACCCTTTGGGTGACGCGAGTTTTGGTGGCGAAATACCGCCTACTCGAGCACTGTGCCAAACACTCAACGGAACGTCCGACGGAGGCCCAGCGTGCCGCTCTCATTTCCCATGCAATCCGCATGCTTTATTGCGATACGACAATTCTGTCCTCCGCAACAGTGAAACGGTATTTCTGGCTGATGCAGTTTTACTTCCCATTCCCTGCCTATATACATCTTCTGCAAGACTTACGGAGGCGTCCTCTCGGCAAGCACGCAGAAGAGTCGTGGGTCGCCTTGAGTGAGAACCTTGAAGCCCGTGCCAACTCCCTGCGTCAGGTATCGCCCAACCTTCTGTTTCGGACATTGACCGGACTCGTCTTCAACGCCTGGGACGCCCGTGAGTCGGCTCTGAGGCAATTAGGACATTCTCCAGTACCACCGAAAATCGTGTCTATCATAAAACATTGGTTGACTCTAGAACCAGCCACTTCTAGTGGCGAACATCCAATTCATGCAACAAATATCGGTGACCAGACAGTCCCCTGGCCGACACCAGTTGACCTTCGTTTCGGCCTGCAGGACCCGGCATTCGCCATGGGAGAAAACGATCTGCATTCCGGTCCGGAGTCGTGGATGAATTTTGCCTTGGCTGGACAGCTGTTGACTGGCGGTGGACAAGACCAGAATGACTGGCCCTTCATGAATTGGGGAACCTAAATCTCATCCTCGTCGATAAAAACAAGGGTTCTACATCTGTCGCTCAACCGGAAACGCCTCGCGTTCCCAGCGTCTTGTGGCACCCTGCTAGCGAACTATCGTTGACGGCGATTTGCACTTGTCTCTATAATCATCGACCTGCTATGATTCCACAGCCTGCATCATAGGCCGATCGACAGTTCTTCACACTCAGTCAGCGTAGGGCTGTATTGGAAGAGTGCCGTTGCAGTGCTAAATCAGGTGACTCAATCCTACGCCTGTTGTAGAATTGAACCCCATGCTACCGAATTACGCAATTTTACCTTTGTACGGACGACAATACTGAGGAATAGCGGCTGAACTAAAAACGATCTGAATTGACGATTGGAATTTCCTTACTCCACGTCGCTTTTGCCCGGCCTAGCTTTCGAGAATGGATTTCCTCTTCTGCTTTCTCCAATTTATCCAGGCGAAAAGACCATACACATTCAATCCTGCCGAGCGGGATCCTGGGCAGGTTTATTGTGAAGGTACTCATCAATCTGTGCCATGATGTCGGATGTCAACCTTGGTAGCAGTTCCAGGCTCTTTACATTGTCGACGATCTGTTCCGGCCGCGAGGCCCCGGTGATGACAGACGCGACGTTCTCGTTCTTCAGACACCAAGCAAGAGCCAGCTGCGATAAATTGACCTCAAGTGTATCCGCCAATGACTGCTGTTGAGTTAGTCAAGTTCCAAGGCCACAATATGGGGCTACGTTACCTGTAACCCAGCAATCTTCTTGATAGTTCCCGCCCATTGCTCACTATCCCAGGTTTTCCGCACTCCGCTGGCAAACTTGTCTTTGCTCTCGGCGAACCGAGAGCCTGGCGGAGGCTGTGTTGTTGCGTTGTTGTATTTGCCACTGAGCAGGCCCATCTTCAAGGGTGAAAACGTTGTGAGGCCGATTCCAAATCTGGAATACAGGCGTTGATACTGTCCCTCAACCTTCTCGCGATCCAACATATTGTAAAGTGGTTGTTCAACAATTGGTGAGATTAGACCCAGAGATTTGGCGATGCCGCAAGCCTCTGCGATTTCATCTGCCGACCACTCCGAAGTTCCCCAGTAGAAGGCCCACCCTTTTTCGATTACAAAGTTGAATGCCCTCACCGTTTCCTCCATCGGAGTCAATCGATCCGGGCGGTGGGCGTAAATAATGTCAACATAGTTCAGTTGCAGCCGCTCCAAGGACGCTTGAGTGCCCTCGATGACATGCTTTCGCGATAGACCGTGGTTGTTGATGAGAATCTCACCATTGGCGAGCCCCCAATTGAGCTATTGTTGGGTCAAAACCAATTACGCAGGGCACATTGTCATATAATCACAGCCTCACCTTGGTGCTAATGACAAGATCATTTCGCTTCCAACCGAATTTCTTGATAGCTTGTCCCATCACGATTTCCGATTGGCCCCCAGCGTAACTTCAAATCGTCAGTCTTTGTATTTCCGTGGCAATTGGCTGTCTACCTTTCTGCGGTGTCGAAGAAGTTGATGCCGCAGTCATACGCCTGCTTCATACACTGGAATGTGATTTCTAGCGCCGAATGCTATCAGTCCGTGTTCCTATCAGTAGGTCTCTGGGTCATGTACCATTGTCGACATGGCCACCGAAGCTGTGTTTAAAGACAATTAGAATTCACCTGCTACACCCAAAGCATGTGGGCAACTCACGTTAGCCATCCACCTAACCCCAGCGCAGACACATGCAGTCCCGAATTGCCCAGTCGCCGGTAGACCATATCCTTGTTCTTATTTGGCCACGCCATCTTGCCTATTAGTTTCGAGGTCACTTGGAGGGGGGAAGAAAATTGAGAGTTGATGTGGGCTCTAGATAGGGGGTCGGCTTGATTTAAGAGCCATCGCTCCTCTCAACTTTCAAGTGTTCAAAGACAACTCCGTAGCTCTGGGGCAGCCTGTAGCTTCGGAGAAAAATTCGGAGAGGTTGAATTGATCCCCACAACCGGCCTTGCTGTGAGTTGTGATCAACCCAGGGAGGAGTTCAACGGCCAACCATGGTCCGGTGTGACTTGCATGCATGACAAGAATCTAACCCCTGACGTTGGGTAGCTCCGCGTCCAGACTCCAGACTGCCGTCGACGGAGTATGCACTATGCAGGTGCAGAAGTGGGCCGGTGATGGCGACTTGTGTGGGGGGGAAGACGCCATCGACGCCGCCATGAAGATTCTATTCCACCACCAATCATAATCAATTGCCATGCAATCTCCTGTGGCTTCAAGGCATGAGGGGCGACTGTCTCCAACCTCGGGGCTTTCTTCTCCATCCCGTTAATTTTCTCGATGCTTTTGGGTTCTGGCGAGAAGCGATGGATTCCTCTAAAATCACCATGAAGAAGGCATGCGACGGTTGCAAAATCCGAAAGGTTCGATGTGGTGGAGGCCATCCGTGCAGGCCTTGCGTAAATGCGCGCGTTCAGTGCAGCTACAATCGTGTCCAGCAAGCTCGGGGCCCGCAGAAGTTGCGCGCAACAACCCGGTATCTCATCGAGCAAAACCAGCGCAATGATCCTGCTCCTCCTGGGCCATCGCAGCGGGATGAAATACCCCCAGCAAGGTGTGCTTTCCGGCACAGCCCACTCGCTTTCGCGACCTTCTAACCTGGTCCAAATACAGGTTACCGACAAACGTCATTGCCTCGCTGTTGTACATTTACCACCTACGGATGTATGCAGTCTGGCCAGTCCTTTACGTCGACAGCCTGATCGCGACCCTACAGCTCGATCGCGAAGGGAAAGACCATGAGACAAGAGCGCTCGCAACAGCTGTGGCTGCCGCGACGATGGCTCAGCTAAGGCTAGGCAACGACAGCGTCGAAGACCGATTCATCACCGCGGATATCTTGGTGGCGGAGTGCCTGGAGGCTCGGAAATCTTTCGATTACCGTTCGAGGGTCAATTTAAACGGTGTGCGCACGGCATTTTTCCTGCATGTGTTCTATGAGAACCAGCAGCCTGGAGGAAGCGAGTCCCTCCTATACCTCAGAGAGGCGATCACCCTTGCTCAGATGATGTACCTACATCGAGAGGCCTCCTATGCTGGGCTCACGTCGCATGAGCAGCAACTTCGTCGTCGGGTGCTATGGCTACTATTTGTCACAGAACGGTAAACAAAATTAGTCCCGGTTGGGAAGTTGAGTTCTAATTCAAACCTTCTAGTGGCGTCTGCATTCTTCACAAGCTTCCTGTCGTTCTCAAAACCGATACAGCAATGCCCGGTATTGACACGGATGATGAGCCTCAGGTCTTGCCTGCCTTCGTGAAGCTACTCGCCTTATTCAAGCTTTTTGAACAATCTCGGATGTTTGATATCGTCGAAGACTACCATCTGGGACTCAAACCACCTCTTGGTTCTGCAAGTACGACTGATACAACGATATATGATATACTCCAAGACAGATTTCGTGACGGCCCTGGTGCCTTGGACCAAGTTTCCGACGTGCAAAGAGCGGACATTTGCGTCACTCGACACTGGATGCGCATTTTGACGTGGAAGGCTCTATCGGGTCACACCATGCGAAGTCCACAAACTGCGGCCTGGCCTCTCTCGCCAATCTTTCCTTTATTAGTCGCCAGAGATCTAGTGAATGTGGTGTGTCGGTTACCTCGGACGGCTCTTCAGGCTCATGGGCTGGGAATAGTAGGTTCTCTCTCCCCCGATTTTATCATATCGCAGCTAACACAATTGAACAGCAGTTGAAACTGCATGAAGTTGCGGATTCGCTCGCAGATTCTGTCACCAATATAGTAATGCTAAAAGAGGTTCCTACTTGGGATCAAGATAGCCGCCCCAGCAGCATTCTTGCGCGTCTTCACTCTATTCTGTTGGCGTTCAAGGATGGAGGGAACAATGCACTCGTGGAGATATTGTACCAGAAAATGGCTTACGCGCAGTTTCTGAGTTCTTCCAGCCTCATGTCACCATTAAGCGGTCCGCACTCTAAAGGCCAACCAGATCGTGGAATGCAATCTACTAACAGTGCCTTGGGAAATGAAGCAGAAACTTTTGAAGGCGGATTTCCACAATATGATTCAGGCCGGACCGGTGTTGAAGCCAACCGGCATGGGAATGGGTTCATGGATGGAGACTCTGCGAATGGAAACACAGATGCGAATCAGGAAATCCTCAGTATATCTGGTCCTTCTTCCCTGTCTAATCTCTCGGATCAAATTCTTGGAAACTCATGGAGTTACGTCCAGTCCACCCACGACCCTCTGGCTAGCACGGCGTTTCAACAGTTTGATGCCAGCACAGGTCTAGTCACTGTGCCCGCGATGTTCGCTCCATTGGAAACAAATTCCCTTGACACAGTTCTAAATCACGTCATCTTTGACTCTCCGTTGGATGGTTTATCACTAGACACATATCTATCCCTAACAACCCCATCTAGAGACACCCAATGCACGACCGCGAACATTCCTATTTAGCATTGCTGTACACCAACCATCCACGCATACAAACACAAACATTCGACACGCCGCCCAGCCATCCTGATGCACATCTCTTAGTACTTGAAGCGAAAATCCAGTCTCTGGTTTCCCTCCTTCTCCCGTTGGGATAAATCAGCCTGGTAGTCCATCCGCTCCTCTGGGGACAGCGCCTGCCACTTCCGGTCCTTCTGGCCATTCAGATGCCTGAGGAACTGGCGCTGAACAACAAATACCACCAGCGAGAGGGCGCAGATAGAGATGAGCACCTTGTTTCCCATATAGTAGTACGGAGAGTCGGTGGTACGGTAGATCTCTGGGTCGCATCAGTCTCCGAACAAAACATAACGGAATGGAGTCAACTCACGCGAAGAGATTACCGATCCAACCTGGACAATCACGTTGTACGTCGCAGCGGTGATAGCTCGCTTTTTGACATCGAATGTATTCTCTGAAATCCAGGCGGACACGATGGGGTGGAAATATGGATATCCCGAGATCATTGTGCAGACCGAGAATCGTCCCCAGTTGTATCCACTATCAGGAAGGGCAAGGAGAGTAGCTAGCAGTGGCAGCGACCAGAACTCACCGATGAGGCAATGGAATGTGCGCTCCCCGAAGAACTCGCTGCTCTTGGACAAGATGAGCATCAGGATAATCTGGAGAGCTGCGGACGGGATGGAGAGCATGTTGGACTCGAAGGTTGAGAACCCGAGTCTCTTCAGTGTCAGGGATAGATAGCCTTGAACAGGGCTCTGGGGAATGTAGGCAACCAGGCCGATGAAATACAACCCCCACATCGATTTATCCTTCCACGCATTGAGAACGTCACTGAGCGTGGCCCTCTCATTGAGGTGGGTGAGGCCTTTGGATGGGTCATCTCGGAGCAGACGCTACTGCCTGTTAGCTATGCCATTTGAAACTGCGTGGGTACGGGTTGGGGGGATGTACGTTGATCATGATCACCTCCTGCCGCTCAGAGTACCATGACCTAGGGAACAAAACACTCTTTGTATTCGTGGGCGAATTAGGGAGGTAGAAGAGGGCAAACAGCCCGATCACGAAGGTTATAATCCCATCGATCAGGAAGAGCCAGAACCAGCCGGGCTTGCCATGTGCTCCCCGCATTTCCAGAATCCCGGCTGCCAACAGTGACGAGATGATACGCGCAACCTAGTGGACAGGTTAGCGGTTTGTTCAAGTAGCATGGGGCAGGGCAGATGCACATTCAGTGTTGACCAGAAGAAGGCCAGTCGAACGGAAAGCTCTTTTGTCTTGTAGAAGTATGTTGCGAACAAGATTGCGCCGGGGATGAATCCCCCCTCGAAGGTGCCAATCAGTGCTCTGGTCACATAGAATGACGTTCGGTCTGTCATCCAGGCCTGGGTCCAGGAAACCAAGCTCCATAAGAGCATCAGTGTGGGCAGGACAGTTCGGAAGCCGAAACGCTTGATGAGCAGCTGCACAGGAAACTCGGCTGCCAGGAAGCACATAAGCTGGATGGTATTACCCTACGTTCATCACTAGTTAGTACAGTCCCGTGCTGGCCTCGGAGATAATATCACGTACGTTGTTGTAGTCGTCGGTGGTCAACCCAAGATCATCCAAGAAGTTGTCCGTCAATGCGTTGGACAAGTTCCCACGGTCCAGCTGCAGGCCGAAGAACTACAACGCAATGGTCAACGATGTCGCGGTCGAGATTGTCCGTTGAAGAAGGCTTACCATCAGACAAAGCCAGCTCATGAGCATCAGATCAGTCTTCCACACCACGCTTCTCTCCTCCTGCACCGTCCACGATGCGGTGGGATCGAACCGGTGATGGCCTTCGTAGGATTCATGCGGAGGTACCACAGCAGCGAGGTTCTCCTGTCCCACCGCCGGGGATGCCTTGGACGACTGAATATCGTCTCCCAGCCATGTCGTCTGGGAGCTTTTGGCAGTCTGTTCGATATCAGCCATGGCTGCTGGTTCTTCGAGACAAATGGAGGCGAAGCTGTTTCAAAGGAAAACAGGATGCAATACACTCATCCTTATATACACACCTCTTAAAACCGCTCTCTGGGCAGATGCGATAGTGATGAGCATTTCTTTCTGTAGTTATACGCAATAGTCCGTCTGTCAATAGCCCAGAACCCACTAGGGCTATTGCACCAGCAGAAGCTCCGAGCACATCATCGCGGGGTGGCGCATCTCAGTTTCCGTTGAGCCACTCTCTTGTTTTCTGGGAAAGCTTCCTGGGCGAGTTCTCAGGAGACTGTTCTATACGGATCATGTCCTGGGAGATCTTTTCCTGTGAGCACTGAGAGCAGAGCAAAAGCCAGGAAATATCGTTGACACAGTACGATCCTATGGCCAAGGGAGACACTGGGGTTCAGAACTAGAATCCAATCTAAACCCCCTTCGGCAAGACGACCGATCCATTCAAGAACCTCTCCGAGAATTTCGCCGGTGCCCCGCCGACAACGCTGCGGGTCTTTGTATGACTCGTGCTGCCGTGCATGATTCCTTCGACGGGGGAACAATGGAACATATGACAGCCTAAATCACCCGCTCCGACGGTGGGGATACTGTATATGAATTTCGCCATCGCAGACTCATCTTCCATTCGAACCGTCCCCAAGTCAATCAAAATGCCGACCGTCATCGAGCAAGACCGTACAACCCTGCGAGGGGGACATCCTGAGGCCCGTCCGCGGATCTCGCGGCCTTTGGAATACACCGGAAGCCTCGATACATATCAGTGTCAGGATCTAACCCCGGTTATTGGCAGAGAATATCAGGGCCTTCAGGTCGCCGAAATCCTGCATTCTGCCGAGCGCGACCAGCTGATCCAGGACCTGGCAGTCACTAGTATGACGGTCTAACCTATCTTCTTTCTGGAATGGGCTAACCTAGAGACTTCGATAGTCTCGACTCGAGGGGTGGTGTTCCTGCGTGATCAGAATGTGACACCGCAGCAGATGCGTGACTTTGCAGAGAGATTAACCCAACTCGCGGGCTGTGTAAGTAACTTACTCCATCATTCTCTTGATTAGTAGTTAACAGCTTGCAGCCAGAATCATCAGGACTACATGTCCATCCTCTAACCGAGGAAGGAAGTGAACTAGGCGACCAGATCAGCGTCATCAGCAGCGAGAAGCAAAAGAAAGGCGGCGGCCTCACGCATCAGCTCAACGACGTTAGTCGGTTGGCCTCTGCTGGATGGCATACCGATATCAGTTTCGAGCGCGTCCCCTCCGATTATGCTATGCTAAAAATCCATACACTCCCTCAAACCGGTGGTGACACGCTGTGGGCGTCAGGTTACGAAATCTACGACCGTCTATCGCCGGAGATGGCATCCTTTCTAGAGGGGTTAACGGCGACCCATGATGCGAGCTTCTTCCATGAAGAAGCACGAAGACTTGGCAATCCTCTGCGGAGGAGTCTTCGAGGCTCGCCGCTCAACCATGGAGAGGATCTCAAAGCGGTGCATCCTGTCATCCGAACAAACCGTAGGTTCAGCCCGACCGGTCACTATTTCAATCTTCTGACAGGAAACTAGCGGTCACCGGGTGGAAGTCCGTTTATGTAAACAAGGGCTTCACGAAACGCATCAACGGAGTCACCAAGGATGAGTCTGATGTGCTTCTGCAGTATTTGTTCAATGTAGGTCAATCGTGTTGCAACCCTCTAGAGTGATACTAACTGTTTAACAGCTCCTCACCCAGAATCATGATGCCCAGATCCGGTTCAAATGGCGCAAAAACGATATGGCTATATGGGATAATCGGTCAACATGGCATTGTGCGACGTACGACTACGCAGGGACTCGAACAGGAGATCGAGTGTGTAGTCTGGGGGAGGCGCCCTACTTGGATATTCAGTCGCAATCACGAAGGCAGGCTTTGAGTGAGACGCAATAGTTTGTATATACTTTCATTTATATATTAATCTTGACAACATACTGGTCACCAGTATTCCATCATCCTGTCATGCCTTATTCGAAGTATCCAGAAGATGACAGCTCTCTCTACAGCAATCCATTGCCATGTTCAAGAACATCATATTACCCTGGCTGGGCGCCAGGTCGTATCCTGTCCAGAGCAATTCCGCTGCTCAAATTATAGATATTCGCTCAGACAAGAAGGAGATAGGGCTTCGTGAGTCCACGGTCCTCTCTCGGTGCTGTTATCATGCTACCAAATTCCTCAGAATGAATTGCACAGGACGGGCGGATATCCGCTATATCCTCATCAGCTCAGGGACATCCAACTATCATCACAAAACATACGAAATTCCGTTATGGGGACAATATCAATCACTCCCCACATCGAATTCGTTGACTTTGACTCCAGGGGCATCACCAGACTCTTCGCGCCATCGCAAGGAACCACACACCGTGCGTGGATGATCTCTGTCACCTGCGCGCTACCATCCTTCTCAAGCGGGTATCCTGGAGGATATTGTCATGATTATCAATATCTGTCCTGGTTGTGGACGCCGTATCACAGATAGGAGTTGGTCTGTATAACCTCGTTCCTCCACCCATACAATATCAAGATCTTGCGGACTCACGGCATTCAAAGCATAGCAATTAAATCACATCGATATGTCACCCTCATCTAAGCACCGGCAATCATTGGAGGGCTCAAAGCCCAACACCACGCGCAACGTTGTTATCGTCAGCGATGACTCGGAATCCAAAGACTCTGTACCACTCCCCCCTTTCCCGCTAGACTTCCAAGACCATTGCAAGCTCAAGAAAGCAACATCACTGACAGTAATGCACACACCAACGCAGCCAGATCTCCCGGTGATATCAAAAAACCGCCCTGCCACATCCAAGCGCATCCCCGCAACAAACATCGAACGTCACGTCTCAAACCCCGGCGTCGCGAAATGCAATGTTGTCAAGGGCGACAACTCGGAGAGCTCCATGACAAAATACAAAGACTTTGTATCCTTCACCTCGCCTCATCCCTTTTTTTCCCTCCACAGCAAGACGCTGACAAAAACCCAAACCCAATGCAACAACACATCCTCTTCTAGGACCGCGATCACGACAACAAAATCTATCCCTGGGACACATGCACCGGCTTTCGCTCGCTAGGCTTCAACATCCCCTTCTAATTCTTCGCCATGCTAATCATTAAGCTAAACTTCTCATACCCAACCCGTCTTGCCCATACGTATATCCCCGACCCACTATTCCGAGTATACGTCGATAGTATCTACAAGGGGAAACACGGGTCCGATAGCGGGACGTTCGATCCGGAGGGCCGCCTCGTGCCGCAGTGCTTCGAGGATCTGTTTGCGAAGTATGACGGGGACTAGGATGGGGTGTTGAAGTTTGGGGAGTTGTTTGAGATGATGTGTGGGAACCAGTGTGCGGTTGATCCTCTTGGGGTTTGTTTATCCCTGAGGTCCTGCCTACTAACCATGAAATCATACTGACGGCTGAGCGGTGGGGCGCCGTGTTCTTCGAATGGGTCACGACATGGCTGCTTATCCAGAGAGACAGGAAGGTGTACAAGGAGGATCTGAAGGGTGTGTATCATGTATGATCTGAGTGTATTCAAGTATCTATCGCTGTCCGAGCAAGACTAACTCGCTATAGGGCTCTATCTTCTGGAAAATTACAGAAGCGAGAAAGACCTTGGGGGGGTGGTCCCAGGGTTTCGGGTTAGGAGGCGATGGCTTCGTTGCAGATGTCAAGGTGCCTTGAAACATGCCTTATTTACCCATATCTGCTTTGTAAGTGGTAGACACATTGCTGGGATGATCTATTGGTATCGCATATTGTATGCGAACTTTGATATAGAGGCCCTAATGCAAGGGCATCCGGTAGTTCTTTGAGTGATATCGGGTCATCTATTTCCATTCAAGTAGTATTCTTGTAAAGCGGAATCTCATCATACGGGGTCTGGATAGCAGGATGGACCGTCATGTTATGCGGTAGCTTCATGTACTGCTCAGTGAAGGTGGCGCCCTCGGAAATTTCACCAACCTCAAAGCCCGGAGATGTCGTGCGCTGCGAGTTCATGCTCGAGCTTTGCGAGATTTGTTCTGGTGAGAACATTCCTAGGTTCGTCACCATGGAGGCCCGGGGTCCGGGTCCGAAGAAGAGACGGTTATAAATGCTGTTGCAGACCTCCCATGCTCGCCGGGCCGGGATACTAATCGATCCCAGACTATACAGCCAGGCAAGCCCCTTTTCGAGGTGCAAGGTGATGTGTGATGCTCCGTCCGCATGGAAGCGTACGCAGAATTCCATTTCGATGAGCAGCACAGTGACCGACTGCATGAGATAATGGAGTACACACCACCACGGCGAGACTTGAACCA
The DNA here is from genome assembly GCA_027569065.1 of Aspergillus cavernicola. Classification (NCBI taxonomy): domain Eukaryota; kingdom Fungi; phylum Ascomycota; class Eurotiomycetes; order Eurotiales; family Aspergillaceae; genus Aspergillus; species Aspergillus cavernicola. The sequence goes on from JAPDEK010000132.1 coordinate 23,407, forward strand.
GCCAGGGGGCATCGGGTTTATCCGGCAACAAGTCCAAAAGCTCAAACGCTGAATCAATGCAGATCCGTGCAATCCGTTGCTGACTGAGGGCAGACGCCTCATTGGGGGCGCGTTGTCGCTCTGACCGACAAAGAGATGGTCGACTGAGGGTGATGCGCAGACTGTAGAACCGAAACGCTAAACTCCATCTCTGGCGCTCAAAATTCGTCGATGGGTAACAGGTTCGGAATTGAAACACAGAAGGCACCCTACTCAGCCATTCGTCCGTCTCCTGGACCAGGTCCATTATGGAGGCGCTAATGGTGAGCCACGGCCGGCGGGCAAACCCTGGGCTGTAGAGCGAGTCGATCGCGCGTCGCATGATCACTGTGAGATCCACAAAATAGAAGAAGTAGAATGAGTTGCTGGGGGCGATATCCATCGGACTCGGCAACGATTCACTTCCGAGGACTGCGTGATTCAATCCCAGGGAATCCGCGACGGTCGGACTGACGCGCCGTTGGGAGGTCAGCGCCTGCATATAATCGGTGCGAGCTCCAAAGTCTGTGAGTAGTCGTGACGCCACAGATTCCCGAAACTGTTCTTCATCGAACGGGATCGGCAGCGGGGTGGTGCTGAACTTGTCCGGGGCACTGGTGGGCCGACCCGTCATGATCGATAGGGTGTTTTCGAGTGTGTAAATTGACCACCACACTCGGTACCGGATCTCCTTGGAAAGGTTAGACGTCTCCTTACTCTCGCTGCGAAGATTGACGCCTAAAGCGATGGCGGATCGAACCGATACGCCACAGGCCCGCCAGGACCGATTGATATGGCCGATAGCCATGAGGAAGAACGCCGTGAGGCCCTCGACTTGGACTTGTTGGAGGTTGGGATGTTCCAGGAGCTGGTTTTCGGTGAAGCTCAGTTTGCGCGCCCTAGTGAAACAAATCATGGGACTGTCTGTCTCGGACACCCACGGTTTCGAGACCAACTGTGCGAACTTTGAAGCCAGCGCGAACACCAGATTCAAGATCGTCAGCCACCGCTTTGTCGGTTGTAGATCGGACCGCGTGTAGTACATCTCATACTGCTGCATAAACGGGATCTTGGCGATGATGGGAAATGAGGGATGGACGGTGAAGAAATAGCAATCGAGCAGTTTATCGGCGATATAACGAGGCGGTCGTCCGTAAGGGTCGATGTTGGGATCCAGAAGCAGCTCTTCATCGTCAAGAAAATAACAAACCGATGTGAGAGATTGCGACTTGTTCGACGCCTCGGTGTCTAGGAAAGGCGTGTCCTTCTCCAGAACCTGATACAACTCATTGATCCAGGACATCTCCGACGGTCCACCCATGAAACCGATTGCCTGCAAGCCTTTGTCCTTGTGGAAATCTTCCTGGATATACTCGATGCCGAATGAGCGGATGTGAGCGTGGTTGAAACCGTGGATCGCGTGATCGGGATTCGTAGACTCGGCATCTAGATTTGAAAACTTCTCCCAGATTAGCGGGGCCCTTGATAGAGGAGAAAAAATTGACGAACCTGAGCTCGTGTTCTGGCGATAAGTTCTTTGTCTTGACTGTCCAGACGCGGCTGTATCTCCTTCAGTAGTCGATCGTAAGCTTGTACCTGTTGCTCCAACTCCAGTAGCCTTTTTTCCGTTGTCTCCTTTTTCCCATCCACGAAGAGGCAGGCAATCCGCAGGCTGATGCACCGACTGCACGGATTCTGGCCATTGCACTTTGTCTTTTGCTCCCGACACTCAATACAGGCTCTTTTGACACGTCGATTTCCGTAGGACCGAAGCTGGGATATGCGCGGGATGGCGACCTTGGAGCCGGGGGTCGAGGACTCCGGCGGAGTCAACCGCAGTCCTGGACCTGGCAGTATCGTGCCGGACGAGGAGTCTGATCGACGATCAGACATATCCGGAGTGACGCGGGGGTAGGTGACGACTCGAAAGCTAGCATGCTTGCCTGTAGGGCGAGAGCGCTTATTTGATCGCATGGCATCGAGAAAGTGGCGGCAGATCGAGGACACCTGCGTCCCACGGTGTGGAGAGACCACACATGCCTGAAGATTTTTAAGAGGGGGTAAAAAGTCCACTTAAACTCGTGGAAGAGCGTAGGTGGTGACCCAAGAATTTGAGATTGCCTGGAAAAGGCGAAGTTGAGGTTCAGGAAAAAAGTCGGATGTGAGCACCGATTGGTCGGCTCTCGTTCCGGATTGTGCTCAGGGCTGCAGTCTCGACTAGTAGCTATTACTCCGTATATCCTCAGCATCTTGATTCGCTTAAATTCTCATCGTTATTCAAATAGTACGCTACGGAGCATTAGAGCCCTCAGTCTACAGAGTAGGACAGTTCTAAGTTAACTGACCTCGTTGCAAAAGTACAAACCTGATCAATTCAATGCCCCTACTACTGCATCTACCATCCGCTGACTCGCGCCCAGATACTGCAGAGGGTCACATAGGTTCGCCAGCTGATCAGCGGGAAGTGTGCGGTTCAGATCGGAATCTTCTTGCAGCACCTCTAAGAGGCTCCGATTCTCTTCAATGGCCGTCTTACAAGCTTCGTAAACAAGATCGTGGGCCTTTTGCCGCCCGAGAACAGGCGCTAGTCCCATCATCACGGCTTCCCCGACAATCAGTCCCCGAGAGGAATGCAGGTTCCTGCTCAAGGAATCCACCTTGACCACGAGCCCGCCCAGCGCAAAGTTGGTCTGATGCAACGCGCCCACCGCGGTAATGAATGCTTCAGGGATGGCCACCCATTCCAAATGCCACGGGCCAGAAGCACGCTCGAAGTCTGTGACCATGGCATCTAGTCCCAAGCTAGCGTTTGACCGCAGAAGCTTCGACGCCGCGAGGATAACTTCACTAGAAATCGGGTTACGTTTTTGAGGCATGGTCGAGGAGGCACCACGGTGAGGAACAAAGGGCTCTGAAAGCTCGTCAAACTCGTTTGATGACATAACAATCAGATCCAAAGCGATCTTGCCTAATGTACCTCCGATCAGAGCGAGAAAGTTGAGGATTTCCGCAATTGTATCGCGAGCAACGTGCCAGGTGATCAAAGGGTCCCTCAAATTAAGCTGGTTGGCCAGCTCAGCTCGTACACGGAGGCCAGTGTCGGCATCCTGAAGTGACGCCAGCGTCCCTGCAGCGCCTCCAAACTGGACTAACAGACATCGCCGCTCGGTTTCATCTAGTCGTTCCTGGTGGCGCAGTATACTCGAGAGGTACACAGCACATTTATAGCCAAAGGTACACGGAAGTGCATGCTGGAGATGTGTGCGGCCGGCCATTGGGCTTCTCGGGTCAGTGTCGGGTTCCTAATATTGGAGGGTTAGGGAGTACACCTACGTGTCCCGATATTTCTCTGCTAGCCCTTTCAATATCTCAGCCAGCGTCTGTAATTCCCTCCGTACAAGTTGAAGCCCGCGTTTCATCTGCAGCACCGAGGCGTCGTCCATAATATCTTGCGTGGTAGCACCCCAATGGATATATTTGGCCATCTCGCCGGGCGTCCCTTCGACAAGTTGTTTCACGAGCGGTAGTACGGGGTATCCAACGATATCGGTTTCCCTAGCTAAAAGCTCAAAACTCTGAAACGTTAATCTCATGACTATGAACGAATTCTCCGGTAGACTAATACTCAAGGGTAATGTTTGCAAAGGCATCAGTGATTGCCTCGCCAGCAGCGGTAGGAATCACGCCGACAGCTGCCTCTGCGCGCGCAAGGGCGGCCTCGACCTCGACCAAAAAGCCAACATAGGCGTCGTCGCCGAAGATGTCACGAACCTCTTGGGTGCCGAACAGGTTCCGAAAGACGCGCGAGTCGAGCGCTGAGACGGCCATTTTGTGACACGAAATGCAGTGGTGAGAAATTGGTCAGACATCTTGATCTTCAAGCGCGTGTCACGATATTTCTATCCTTGAAAGCTATGGAATTGCTGGGACCGAGAGAGGAGCTCCTCAGATCGGGAGAGTTCTCTTATCCCGGCGCTAAGTCCTGACTCGGGGGAAGTCCAATTGGTTGATAAGATGCATAATATTGATAAGCATTCAGTTGTGCATTGGAATATACTTCATAATTCTGACCACTCCTGGACCACCTGGTGCAGTCCAGTAACAGCTCTTAACTTTGTATAGGATACCATAGGTCCTGGTATACATTATGGCAAGACATCGGACCCTTTTACCAGGTTTTCCTGGTAAGAATAACAAAGGTATGCTTCCATGGGTAGTTTCATCACTCAAAATATATATCCGCCGCATTCGGTCAACGATAGCAAAGACATCAAATTTCAGGATATTATAGACCAGAGTATGTTAATATTATAGTGCAACAATTGCACAAGTCTAAGTCTGCGAGCTCTTGAACTTCGTTCAACCTGACGTCCATCACGAAGCCAAACCCAAGCAGGGTCAGCGGGTCAAGGTCTTGATGTCCAGAATGGGTTAGTGTACACAATCGGGATACGCCCCTATCCCGATACTAATTTTGACGGGTTATCCTCCAGACATCTTGACCTGGATTTTGTACATGCATATACACCTGTTGATTCGGGTTTAGCGGCTAGTACTGGAACGGTCGTCAGTCACTGTCCGGAGAGGACGTAGAATTGATATCATATATAACTTCCGCTGCGGTCTGGTATCCATTCAACCAGCATTTACTAACCACTGCCCTGACATTGAGAGGGACAATATCTAGATTCGGGAATGTATGCTGACGCAACAAATCTCGAATCTCCCTGCTAGATTTCTCAGCATAGAGTTCATGTCCAAGGCTGATTTCGTAGATAATCGTTCTAAGAGCAAAGATTTCATCAACCGCAGTAGGGTTACTGTTATCATCACCCGGCCTAGTGTACCAAGTTGAGTACGGTACCACAGGCGAGGTGTCATCACTCATAGAGCCACCAAAATCGGCCAGGACCAAGCTGCCGTCTTCCTGAATCAAGAAATTATGTATCCCAAAATCGGTATGAAACACTTTCTTCGAGTAGATAAACCGTAGGCGCTCTGCAGCTTGCACTGGCCATCTTCGGAAAGTCAGTTGTGAGTAATAACGGTCGAGAGAGAAGTCTCACTGAGTTCGCTTGTTTGGATAGTTCGAAAGCGCAAGATTGTCCGCAAGGGTACCGGGACGGCGATACTCAAACACGAGCCCGTTCGGAAGACCATTTCCAGAGCAATACTCGCCATAATATCGTAGAATATGTGGGTGTTGGCCAAGTCGTTCGTATATACGCTTTTCTGTTGGTTGACAACAGGATGGTCAAAGGCTTCTTTGATTACAAACCCGGTATTGACTACATTGAAAACTTGTGCAAAGCAACCGATACCTGTGAGCTTGATCTGCTTTCGATCTGCCTTTTCTAAAGCTTCTACCATAAAATGTGGCAGTATGCACAAGGGTTTCGAGAGCCTGCGTCCACCGGTCTCCTGAATCCTGATCCTTAGCGGGACGAAAAGACGCCTGATTGGCTCGGCTATGAATTATGCAGCTTACTCATCTATGCCATTGCATAGTGAATTATCCACCGTAGATGGGCTGTTTTCCTCCTCTGCTTCCCCAATTCTTGAACTCACACGCAACTCGATGGATCTCTATCCTATCCCCCCTCTTCGCAAGCTAGGTCAAGCATGGTATGCTATTCTTATTAATTTCACTATATGGTCTTCCTGATCCTGGCTCATAATTGTTACAGTGATCGATGCCGCAAGTACGGTTCACATCATCGTCTCGCGTTTACACACCCTAACTTTGAGCTAGAAAGAAGATCAAATGTGACGGCGCAATTCCTGCAGTAGGAAAACTGACTACCCGTCTCACTGCTCGAATCTGCTGTTTACGTTCTTGTAGTGCCGAAGTTGCACCAAAGCCGCAAAGCCCTGTGAAGCCTCCGATGCTTTACAGCGGAACACAAGAGTAAGAGGGTGAGTTCTCATAGATTACGGGCCAAGACCCTATTCCACCATCTTACTAATGTAATTAGATTCGTAACAGACGATAGACACATCGAGGACTTGCAAGATCAGCTACGGCAGTGTCAGCAAGCTCTGCGAGCAGAGCGTGAAACGACCGCCACCCTGAGGCAGCAACTAGCCCAACAGCAAGTCCAGCCAGGGCCGTTTGCTTTAGAATATGCAGCAAGCCTGTCCCCTAGGGAAATTCCCTCTTTTTTTGGCCAGTCCACTTCGCTGGGCCAGTTGAGAGCCATATCCGATGATTCCGCGCACATAATCAAGCACATGGGACGATTGGTTCACGACGAAACTGGTGTTGGTCGTTTTGCGGGCTCCACAACCGGCGTCCACTTTATCTTGAGTGTCGAGGAGGCATGTAAGCAGGCAATGCATTTGACGGAAAGGTTTCCAGAGAGCTGCTATAGTCTTTACCTTGTTCAACCAACCAACGTTTTTGACTCGTCCCCAACTACAGGCATCGGCGGGGAATCAACCCGAGTTTCGCTAGGTCCGATGGATAAAGAGATTTTTGAGTGTCTCAACCGCCCTTTCAGCTTCTATACGGAGCAGCTTGAGGAGTTCCTTCATCAGTGGGAGGCCTTCTGCCCAGTACTGACACGGAAACAGCTAGCTGAGGCTGTGTATGGCACGGTGAGGAAAGTACAGGAGCTTGCTTCAACCGGTGATGCAGATGCGAGCTCGCTCTGCATACTGTTTTCAATCATGAGCATTAACCTGGTCGGCCGTGGTACAAGAAATCGGCCTAATGCCAGTACAGGGTTTGCAGGACGGTATATCTCACTAGCAACTCGTCTACAGGACAGCGTGATCGCTCGTGGGGACGTTAGTAGCCTGCAGGCTCTGGTTCTCTTTGCCTTTTATCATCAACTCACTGGGCAGTCTCTTTCCCTTATCGGGCTCAATGGAGTCATGGTTCGGATCGCCCAGTCACTCGGTCTACATCGCCATGCCAGGCGGTTCCGGATGACGGTGGCGGAGATCGAGCTGCGCAAGCGGATATGGTGGTGGATCTATATCTTCGACCGGTAACAGAGCATCGGAATTTCTACCACACGGCTATAGCTTACTTGCATAGGATTACAGCTATAATGCACGGGCTTCCACCTCTGATCAGCGATGCCGATGTTGACAATGATATGCTCTCTGACTGTCGGCTGGACGATCTCAACGTTGAACAGCTGGATCATCCTCTTCCCGGTCAAACAACGACCGTATTTTTCTTCGTTCATTATGCAACCATGGGGAAAAAGTTGTCATCCATTCTGGACCTCTTATACACAACTACTGAGCGTCGTCAGGGTGCTGTCAAAATTGAGAGGCTTGACGGAGATATCAGGGTGTGGAGCCAGAATCTGGGTGTCGGCGACGTCGGTTGCGAAGCACACCGGGAACATGAAATATCAACACCTGATGGGCGCAACAAAATGCTGCCCTGGCTACGTTTATTGATAAACTTCTCTATTATTCTGATCCATCGCCCTGGGCTCACTTTTGCTGATAACACGCCTGAATTCGCTAATAGTCTCGGCACATGTACGAAAGCAAGCACCGACATCCTTCACCTAATTAGTGCTCCAGAAATGGCACAAATTCCTGACTCCTTCTGCCCTGTTGGCCCAGGATTGGTATTCCAATGCGCCCTGATGCATATCTACTGTCAATGCAAAATCAAAACGCTAGACCTCGTCGGTTTGCCGTCCCTCCATGATAGTATCGGTATTATCTCTAAGGCCGTCGACATATTAGGGAAGTACTACCAGAATCCGCAGTTGTTTATTTCCGGCAACCTAGCTCATGGCGATTTCTATATGGAATCCATTTCCATAACGATTAAGGTGTTGAAGGACTTGATGATATCACTTCACCATACAAAGTCTCAGCTGCCAATGCTACCTTGGTCAACTGACATACCACTACCAGATACATCGCACCACTCGATAACCACCAGTTCTCTCTATGATTTGAATTATATGACAGCTATGGACTGGGCGCAGGACATTTCGGATACTTTCGGTCATCTGCCGGACCTAGGTGGATGAACCGGACTCCTACTCCGCATCGACCCTCGGTATAGGAGCCCTATTCCGAACGCTAAGCTTCTAGCCCAGCAAGCTTGACATCCAGCGAGCAAGCCCGCTGCCCAGCCTTCGGGCCGCCTGGCTATTCCGATAATCTGGAGTACATATTGACATCTCCGTGGGGTTCTCACATCCACAGGGTTCGATCGGGGCGCGCTTTATTACCCCGGACGTGCCCAAATTTTAGGAGGACATGACACCTCCCCTACCCTCCTGGCTATGAGTTCCTCTGCCTTTATGGGAGGCTTGCGAGGCCGATCTCTCACACTGGCCCAGCTAGCGCTTGTAGTCTGCCCTGCATATGTTCTCTTCGGTTATAATCAATCTAACCTGGGTGGACTGGTCTCGTTATCCGACTGGGTTGCCCGCTTTCCTTGCATCGATACAGCGACCACCACTACCGGCGCACAAAATAGTGACAATGCTACGATTCAAGGTGTTGTTATTGCGTCCTTCACCCTCGGTGCCCTGCCTGGCTGTCTATCATGCTCTTATACCTCCGAAAAGCTCGGCCGACGTCCTGTGATCTTCCTTGGTGCGCTGCTGACTCTCATCGGCCAGATACTAGAGGCTCCGCATTCCAGCTAGCTCAGCTAGTGATCGGTCGCTCGATTCTTGGTGTTGGTGTTGGGATGCTGAGCGGAACGGTTCCCACATGGCAAAGCGAATGTTCCAGCTCCAAGAACCGTGGCAAGCATATTGTTTTGGATGGTCTCTTTATATCTCTAGGCTATGCTTTCCAGGCGTGGATTAACCTGGCTTTTATCAGTTTAAGACCGGTCCAGTGACTTGGCGACCGCCGGTTGCGCTCCCGTGCTTCCTTTCGCTCGTCCTGATGCTGTCCATCTTCTTCATGCCCGAATCACCCCGCTGGCTAGCCCCCCAAAACCGATTTGGTGAGGCGCAGAACAGTCTCTCTGCATTGAAAGCTCTATCGATAAATTCACCAAAAGTCACAGCAGAAATTGCCAGTATCGAAGCATCATTGGAGCAGACTGCAAACAGCGCAGCGGGCCTTCGCGACTTGTTCAGCATGGGGGAAGGCCGACTGCTGTATCTCTTCAGCATTTGCATTCTACTGCAATTCTATCAGCAGATGGCGGGCGGAAACCTGATCTCAGTGTACTCGACTGTCATCTTCCAAGATGGTCTAAACCTAGGCGCGCAGACATCCCGTATCCTCTCCGGCGGCACCCTTACTCGGAAGTTAATCTCCTGCTTCATGTCCTTCTTCACAATCGATAGACTTGGACGCCGATTTGCGTTCATGGTTAGTGGCACAGGCATGGCTGCGTGTATGATGGGCCTAGCCATTGCCACATCATTCCCTCATTCTAATTACGCGGCACAAATAATAAGCGTCCTCTTCATCTTCATGTTTAACCTTTTCCTCCCCATTGGAGCAAACTTCCTCTATCTACCGAGGTAGCGCCCACCCGACTTCGCGTGGCCATGTCTAGTATCTCAACCGCCAACCACTGGCTTTGGTAGGCCGCAGCCCTACTCCTATTTCGAATGCCCCAGCTAATTTGAATTAGGAACTTCGTGGTGACTATGATCACACCCGTTGCGATCCGACCGATAGGGCACAAATACTACATCGTCTACACCTGTATTGGCTTCTGCATTCCCTTCTCCATCTAACTTTCTTTACCCGGAGGTTCGTCATTATATATGCACTCTAGCTGGCGCTTTGATATAATAATGGATCCCGACTATGGGACGCAGTTTGGAAGAGATCGACCTGATATTCCGGGAGAGTCCGTCGGTGCTTGGTACCGTGAAACATGCTAAAAGGCGACCACACATTCCACTTGAGCAGCAGCTATCCGGGAAGACGGTATCCGAACATGAAAAGACTGTTGAACCGATAGCCGAGGTATGAGTTGATGCTTGACAAAGGGCTTTCCCCATGTCATGGATCGGGTGTTGTGAGGCATTATTTATGGATTCCCTAGGTACGAGTCCTGCTCGGGTCAATCGGAAGATAAGATTACGAGCACATCGCAATTCTAGTTTAACGTATGATGATTGTGCATGCATCATCAAGATACATTTCTTTTCCTACATGCAATCCTACTGCCACATCAGTCATTGCATGTATACATGCGGTTTCGGCATCATTTTCACTTTAGCCTCGTTGGTGGGTGAGGCTGAGAGCTCTAAACAAGGACGTACACCAACCTGCGGAGTCATTGAAGACCTAGATTCTCCAAGACATCCTCAATATAATTTAGTGCGCTATGCGGATCTACAGCATTTCCTTTTCAGTATTCATATTCCCTATAGAGAACATAGCCTAAGATAAAATAAGCTATGCAGGCTATCATCCCAATGTCAAATCAAATAGTATTAATAGAAAGCCTGCCTTTCAAGAACCTCCAAGCCCACAACGCATCAACGATCAAAATCTCCACAAACGAGAAAACCAGACTCCCCCCAAAGACCAGACTATGATACGTCCAAGCATTCGCCGAATTGAGATCAACAACCTGGCAGACAATAGCCCAGGGTAGAACATAGAAGATGTTGGAGATGAGAGATTGTGCTAGGTACCAGGAGGTACGGGTGGCTAAGAGGATGGCGGCGAGTTGGGTTGATATCGCGTAGAGGATATAGCACCTAGTTTTGTTAGCCTGAGAATTTGGATAAGAGGATTTGGACGTGAAAGGAGGTGCTTACCAGTCTATTGTTCGCCACATGTGTTCTACGATCTCGGAAACAGGGTCTGACTGACTGAGGAAGAAGGCGAAAGGTTTACAGCCGAAGAATGACATAAATATGAGAAGGGGGATCTCGATGGTTATGGCTATTATGACAGAGAGGATGGCTGGTCGGGTTACCTCTGAATGGATATGAGCACTGTTCTTTGAGGAATAGAACTGAGAAATACGTACCATAAAGACTCATCCACGACCGACGGTGGTGGTCATTCCTCTGCTTCAACTCCCCCCAGGCGTGGCCTACAAACGTAAGAGTAGTAGCCTCCAAAGCCTGAACTGGTACCATCACCAGCCCCCACCGAATAGTCGAAAACACCCCCCATGCTGTGGCATAGTCTGCTGACATGGCGACGACCCCGGCAACAAGCCAGAGGTATAACGCGTTTCGAACGGCCGATTCAATGAATGTGATAGATCCAGGTTTAAGCAGAATGAGAAACGAGCGGACAGTAGGTACTCCACTATCCCAGCGTACATGACGCCCGTTCAGCTTAATACTGGTAGTGCTGAAGAAGTAGAGTAGGCCACAAACAGCCGCGACCATGTCACAGGTAAGTCGGATTCCAGCTTGCATGTTGATATCCGGAGTCCAGGTTCCAACATGGAACTTGGATATGATGAGAAGGTCCAGGATAATATTAACCGTAACCTTGATAGAACTGATAATGAGAGGAACATCCGGTTTATCCAGCGCGCGGGTTGCGTTCGACACAGCGACTTCAATCGCGGAGCTTAGGGCTGAGAAGGCACTGATGCGCACGTAGGTTATACTGGCTTCTCGCACATCATGCGGGACAAACGTCGCTGAGAATGTCCGAGCAGCGGCCGCGAATATGACGCTCATCAATAGTCCGAGGATAGTTTGGAAGACGACTAACGTATGCGCGAGTCCGAGGCGGACGTTTAACGACCGTGCCTCTTTATCTGCGATGGTCACCCATACCGCGCGCGGAAGGCCCTCATTCAAGACCTCTGCCACGGTCCCGATATACGTGTAGACATCGGTGGTGACAACCAGGGAAGAGTTGATATTGGCGACCCATATCTTGACCAGAGTGCCGTACAGGGCTGGGAGGATGAAAGCACCGGTGTTGAAAAAAAGAGCGCCCATATATCTGAAGGATAGTTAAAATACAAGAGCGATCTATCAGGCTGTGTAATTTACCTGGAGCGGTGCCACCATTGTTCACCCACTGTCCATTTCAGAGACAGGAGACGAGAGGGTTCCTGAATAAGATCGGCATCGGTAGAACGAGTAAGCACTTCTACGCGAGTTGCTTCTGGGTTCGGTGCCATCGTTATACGACCGGTACAATGAAGAGATCCAGATTAGAAGTAGCTGGACCTCGTGGATATTAGAAGAGTGGAGGGGGAATAGAATGTAACCCTGCTAGCGACAGTGGTCTGCTGACACAGAATGATAGGGTAGGAAAAAGGCAAAAGGAAGCGAAAAGGCTAGGATTGGTAGAAGACAAGTAGGCGTGGGATAAGAAGAGAATACAGAAAGATACTGAAGAAGGAAGAAGAATTGGCTTAAGGTAAAGTGAATGGTGAGGTGATTATATTAACTTAAGCTTCACTTTATAGTATAGTAATTCTATTACTAAAAAAACTATAAGCACCCGTCTTGGAGTCGAGATGGTAATCCTACTCAAAAAGAAGGAAGGGAATAGCCCCCAGCTTCAGCGAGATGAATGTCCAAGTTGAAGTCGAATTGATCTGTGTTAGTATCCCTATCTGGTAAGACTTCTGGCAACGTTGGCGCTGAGTCAAAAGAAGCCTCTACGAAGACGACATTCGTAGTCAGACATAACCCAAACACCTCAGAGATACTGTGATTGTTGGACTTGGAGTCCACGGCGATGGAAACCCTGGCTGTTTCTGGGACCGGGCGGATAATCTCACTGCTCTTATCAAGGACAACCAATCCAGCACACAAGGAGTCAATGATGTCGACCGCAGGTAGGAATTCCCGATCCAAGTCATTCATACCCTGTCGAGCTCCAAGGGCAAGTTGAAGCTCCACAGCGTAAAGAGCTTTTCTGCTGTGGGTCAACAAGACAGGGCCTTTAAAGCCATCGCGTGGCAAGCCTATGCTTGGGACTCGATCCTCCTCATTGCATGATTGCATGCTTCTGCAAGCTCAGGGATCCCATGTGGTAAGGTGTTCAACGGTTTTGAGCTCCCCAACGCTGGGTATTCGCTAGATCCACTAAGCCGAATCTAGTTTAGCCTACTCCATTACTGCCTCAGGCATCAGCCCAGTCACGTCACCACTTGTAGCCTCAGGCACCAGCAATACTTAATATTGAATGCTAAGGCCAAACACCCCCAGACAGCGCATGAGGGGTAATCAGCTGCTAGCGTCTACTCCGGAGTAGTATAGGGCAACAGTGCTCCGGAATACTCTGGAATCCTCCGGATTGAATGGTTCAATTCAAGTTGAGAGCCATTGACGTATGGTAACTGGGTGCGAGAGCTGACAAAGGGCGGGGTTCTCGTCTGCCCCGCACACCTTATAAGCTGCCACCCCTCAACCTGAGTTACACCTCAAAACTCTGCCGGAGCTATCACTCAAATTTCAACTCTCTTTCTCTCTCCCTCCTCAATTCAATTCACCCCACTTCAAAATGTCCAACGTCTACTTCGATGTCGAGGCCAACGGCGGTAAGACCCTTGCATCATTGCTTCCACTGGCTCATTCCTCTCGTCTAACTCCCACTCTCTTCAGCCCCCCTCGGTCGCATTGTTTTCAAGCTCTTCGACGACGTCGTCCCCAAAACCGCCAGGAACTTCCGTGAACTCTGCACCGGCCAGAACGGCTTCGGCTATGCCGGCTCTCCCTTCCACCGTGTTATCCCCAAATTCATGCTCCAGGGTGGTGACTTCACCCGCGGCAACGTGAGTATACCCACCGTCTGCTGGACAATCATGGAACAATTCTAACGACATCCTCCAGGGAACCGGCGGCAAATCCATCTACGGCGAGAAATTCGCCGACGAGAACTTTGCCTTGAAGCATGACCGCCCTTTCCTCCTCTCCATGGCCAACGCCGGAAAGAACACCAACGGTTCTCAGTTCTTCATCACCGTACGTTAACTCAGTCCGTTCACATCATCTTTAACCCAGTTACTGATCTCATTGTCCAGACCGTGGTAACCGACTGGCTCGACGGCGCCCACGTGGTCTTCGGCGAGGTTGTTGAAGGACAGGATATCGTCCAGAGAATTGAGAGCTTGGGTTCTGCCAATGGGTCAACCAAGGGTAAAATCAGCATTTCTGGGTCCGGAACAGTTTAACTTGGAACTAGCTAGAATTCAGCTATCAAAGAGGCGCTGGTCATAACTGCAGCCAGGAATACGGATTTCTTTAGAGCCTCGTTGCTGCTCAATATGTCTAGCATAAGTTAGGTTACCACGTCTCAGTAACAAGCAATACTACTCTGGAGTACACCTGCTTCTGCCCTCTTTCGAAGTATGGTCAAAGCCGCTAGTTCCTAATCGGCCTCAGGCTGTGATTATTGCCCTGCATTGCCCCGTTTATCAGAAACGGCCCCGATGGACTAGTCGTATTGCTGCTGCCTTTGAGATCGATCAACCTGTTTTTAATGAGTCAAGATTCAATAGTCCAATCCTTATCCTGTATTTCCCAATAATGACTATCACAACCCTGAAGTTGCAACGTGGAAGCTTAAGGGTGTGCGTGCCCTTGTTTGATAACGTGTCGAGGGACACATAGGACGCATCTCAGTGGAAATCCGGCAGAGAAAAGGTATATAAGAGCCTCATCTCTTCTCAACTGAATATCTCCTCCGCATCCTCAATTGTTGGAGAATTCTAAACTCTCATTCTCACGGATCAATATACCAACCACTTTCTTAACAACTCAACTTCAAGTCAAAACAACATGAAGCCCATCACTCCCCTCCTCGTCACAGCCTTCTCCCTCCTCGCCAAAGCCCAATACGATGGTTCCATAACCACCGAAAACAAAAGGCGGCTGTCCCATCCCAATCCGCGAGGGCACCGACACCAAATTCTCCTGGGATCCCGAGCAAGGAAACCTGTGCATCCCACTCGCCCAGTCCGCCTACTACACGGAGGAATACCACGCCTCCCTGATTGGATACGCGGCTACTCCCGATGTCAAGGAGCCACTCAAGTTCGGCGCATGTTCGAGTGCCGCCTGCGACGATTGCACCCTTGTTGATGTGAGGGTCCGAACGGATCGGCCCGGAACGATTGAGTCGGACTGTGTGGCGTTTACCGATGCGCCGTATTTGTACGTTGGGAATGGGAAGGGGAACAAGTCGGAGTTGTAAATACTTCAAGGGTACTTAATCTACCCATACGCTTTTTAGTAGCTTGATTAGGTAGATGTCTGGGGGGTTCTTCGATGGACGCATGTTTTGCGACTGGGATATCTATCTACTGTTAGTTCAAACTGCCTACTTGTGGTGGTTTTTACTACAATGCCATTCCTTTGTCCAAGCTTAAGGTTCCCGCTAATATCCTGTGTCTGTGTTGCATACCTGCCTAGCTAGGTGAATCTAATATGCAGCTATTGCTGCTTTAAGAGGGCAAGCCGGGTAAGAGTGACAATCCTAGTTAAGGTAATTTATCCAAGATGGGTTGCTTATTCGTTAATACCAATACTTATTCTATTTTTTATATAATAATAATGTTCTTTGGCTACTTTACCAACCAAGTTAAGTTATACGAAGGCTCAACGGATATATAAAGCCCAGTAGTCACCAACTCGTATTCCACACATCAGCCACCCAGTCACTGTTAGGTAGAAGCGGGGCAACACTCCATGGCTATATATGCGCCACCGTCTCTCTCTTCCTACGGAGTAGTGTGACAATCATGGCGTCGGAAAAAGAAACCGACATCAAGAACGGCACTCAAGACGCACCCCCTCCATACCGACCATCGTCTCCAACACCCACATACCACACAGTCGACGAACGCGCCCCCCAGCACCATGACACATCCACGTCACTCCCCCGTCTGAACCCAGACGAATGCCAATGGAAACGCCCACAAACCACAACCCTCCACGACGCAGCACGGGCCGGATACGTGAATGTCGTCAAATACCTCTTATCCTCACGGCTAGAGGTTGACTTCCGAACAAGATACGGCAGCACGCCCCTCCAGCTCGCCGCCCAGCGGGGCCATACAGCGGTCGTCACTACACTTCTAGACCATGATGCCAACGTCAACGGGAAGGATTTCTACCAGAGGAGTGTACTCCATTATGCAATCTCTAGCGGCGATACGAAGTTGCTGGGGTTATTAATTGATAGGGGTGCTGATGTGCATGCGAAGAATCTTGCTGGCAATAATGCTTTAGAGATGGCGCTGTTGGAGACATTGCCCGAGATGGCGGTTTTCCTTATGGAGAAGGGGGCGACGATTAGGGAGGACTTGAAAAATAGCGCGATGTTTAGGAATTATTGGGATTTGGGGATCCAGGGTTGGCCGAGCCATCCTCCTTAGCATGGACTGTCTCACACTTCAATAATACTTGATCGGACTGAAGTTAATAGTTGTCTCGCCGATTCTCTGTCCCTGGCTGGTGGCCTCAAACGTCAGCACACCTTCCCGTGCCCCAAAGGTGACCTTGAGCTGTAGTCGAATATCGTATACGACCGAGCCATTAATCAGCTTCACGTCGAATTTTGTTTTGTCGACATTGGCGAAGTTGATGAGGATATTGCCGACCTCGTACACTTCTATCAGGAAGTAGTTAGGGACTGAGTAAGTAGACACTGGAAGTTGACAACAACGGACCTTTAGAATCAGATCTCTCTGGACCGATTGTCTGATCGCATGCGTAGAATTGGATCGACGGCAGAGTGGTTGAAGAGGGATATGCCTTCCAGTGAAGTGGAAAGCTTTCAGTATGACCAGCCGCGTATTTCTGGCCCTGCACAGTGTCTGAGTTAGAACTTGGAAGGACGAGTTCCCTGCGATAGGTGGCTGGACGCCTACCTTGGTAATAGCCCATTTCATGATTCCTTGAACCATTTTGGTATCGGTATAAGTATCCCAATACGAGTCGGCTTCCTTGTCAATGCCAGGCCGGAAAGTGCCGTGAATAGAAAAGCCATAGTGTCGACGACAGCGTTTCGTCGTTGACTGAAGGCCCTCTAATCCTCGCAGGGCTGCTCCCTGCACGATTGCAGCTTGGCTAGTGGGTGTTAGCGAGTTGGGTCTATTGTTGGCTCATTTCCTCGACTTTTCTTACGGAATATCCGGGACGGTGACGGTAATCTTGCCGTCATTTTCGAAAGTCGATCTGATGGCCTGTCGAAGATACTCCGAGTCCCCAAAGCCGCCGACCAGCACAACTCTCTAATTCTGGTCAGCACACCAACACGGAACTGGGGGTGTCTGGAGTACCTACGTTAATGACATCTTTGCCAGCTTCCTTCTTGGCTTCCTCGATTTGCTTCTTTATCAACTGGATAATTTGATCCACGACGGGATCGAACATGTTACGAAGATCATCACTGATGTAGTAGTACAGTTAGCATACCTGGGGTAGCCAGAGAAGCACTTCGCATTCACCTAGAAATGATGACCAAACGTTCATCGTCATCAAAATATTTCGGATCTGGATCATCCAGGGGCATATTCAACGGCAGCTCGAAGGTAGTCTGCTCGTCGGAATTGCCAAAGTCCCTCTTAACCCCCTCGAAGGTGTTCATGAATTGACTACCAGGGCTCTTTCGCTTGCCTGGAAGTTTCTCAAATGCTTCCCCGAACCTCTCGGACATCAGTCTGTAGAAGTTCCGATCTATTGCTGTTGATCCGCACTTCCCTCCTGTAATCGATATCAGACGAGAGCTGAAAGAGAGCGATGGAAGACTCAGAAAACAACGGGGACCTACCAATTCCCGTACACAATTCTTCGAATCGCAACGGAGAGGTCGCTTCGATAAGATAGGTTGTGATATCCTGGGCCATAAGCTTTTGTCTGCGACTTCGGTACCTGAGGGTCATCAAGCCTTACCACGGTGCCACCGCCACAATCGCAGACGAGCACTCCATCGCCAGCCTAGAGTTAAAGTGTTAGATTTCAATCTCCAAGCCACAATGGGAATGAAGTACCCTGACGGAACCTCGCATACTGCCCGTCGTATACTTCCTCAGCGTCGCAATCGCCGCCGCCTCCGGTTCACTAATCAAGAAGATCCTATCTCGGGGCCGTAATGTACTACTCCCAAACCCTGCTCTTTGGGCAGCTACCCTCGTCGCACTCGTCGCCCGATCTGACCATATAGCCGGGACAGTAAACCAGAACTCAAGTGGTGTAATTCGCAGTGTTTCCTCTGTAAACCTCTTTGCAATGATCTTCAGAATATGCTGATATACTTCAGTCAGATAGTTCGCAATAACATCAACCGCTGTCTTTCCCTCAGGCAGACGCATGATCCCCAATTGGGATGCTGTTTCCAGCAGAGGGTCATTATATTGTGTTACAGGGGATCCTTGATCAAGTAGTAATTTCGTCCACGAGGATCCAAGCATCCCTGGTTCAACCAGATATCCCCAACGGTTCTTGCCCGCACGCGCGTTATCATCAGCATATGCAATTCGCGAGGGGGCTTTGAAGGCTGTGTCGACGTCTCGCTTGGGACCGGGCCAGTTTGTAATGACAACAATTTCGCTGATCTCGGTTGCCTTAGAGCTCACGTAACTTGCGCCTGGAGAATACTAGTTAGCTGATGTGCTGACGCTGGTGATTCGGAACTTGGGATTGATTCATTACCGGTGAAGGTAGTGCCATAATCAACACCCACAATGATCTTGTCCGTCGTGGCCTTTGTGGAATCAGAATGCAGAGAAAGCGAGTCTAAGCCAGCGAGGACGGATTTTTTCCCACCGAGGTCTGGCGCGAAACCTTTGGCACCGAGGATTGGGTCTCCGGTGCCAAATACCGGCGGGGTGGAAGTAGGCTCTTTGTCGGGGGGCATTTTCTGCTTGAGTTGGGGTCGTAAACTGCAATGAAGGAAGCGTCTTGACTCTTGGGATTTTTGGGACTTTTTCTCTCCGGAGGCTGCGGTACGTAAGAAGGGCGAACGATTTGCGGCTGTGGCTGCTGCCCCCTCTCTCCAATATATATTAACCCTGGATTAAACGCAGGGCACTTATCTACTGGACTGCTAATTTAAGTACCAGTAGTTGCTTTTTTTTGCCAATGCAAGGGGAAATTCCGGGACTTGTGGCCATTCATTTAGCGCCAATCCCCCGCCGTTCCAAATCGTCCAATTGCTTTCCGCTCGAAGCCTCGAACCAAAACACCAAAACACCAAAACACCACCAGGCAACATGTCGAGTCGAGGGGTAGCAGACAACAGCAATCCAGAGACTGGTCGAGCCCGTAAAGCCGTGAGTAGCATGTGTCTCGGATCGGCGTTCGCACGCTCACTCACGATTTATTCAGGCCAACCGAGAGAGCTGGTTTGTGGAAGCTGGCAAGAAGGTACGTGGTATCCCACCTTGTCCTACCTGATTCTCCAAAAATCAGTGCTGATACTATGGAAGGTCATGCCATGGAAGCAACGGCGACGGACAGAACGGCGGTCAACTTCAAACGAACAATCGAGTGGTCAGCAAGAGACACGGCCGGACCCTAGCAACGAGACGAGGATGCCATCATCATCCAGTACGAAGGAAGGGAACAGTCCTATGGAAGATAAGAACCACTCGGAAAATCCCGACAGTGACGCCTATCAACAGAAGATTCGGGCCCTTGAAGCCCAAATCCAGGAGATAAGCGCCGAGCGAGATCAGTTCTCTCAGGAAAGTTCCGCCACGATCCAGGACCTCACGCAGCAACTATCCATGCGAGATACTTCCATAGAAAAACAAGACCATCAAATAAGGGAACAAGGAGCGGCATTCCAACGGCTACAGGAGAGCCTCGTCGAAATGCAGCAGCAACACAAGCAGCTCGAGGCCATCACTAATGGACGGGAAGAATCCACTTTGCAGCCGCAGCCAATGATGGTGACCAAATGGCACGCTCCCCAAGAGGACAGAGCTGTCAGGGATAAACTGTCAAAGCTTGTGGATAGAGTGCGGGCCTGGACCAGGAACTACAGTCTGGTGTTGTATTCGAACCTGGACGGCGTCCCGACAAGCGACAAGGATCTCGCTATGGGCAGCTTAGACGGCTACTGCATTTATGATAACTGGGACATGACAATCAAGAAGATGCCCATTGGACGAGACAAAATACCGGCAGTTCTCGTTCAGGCTATCCTGGCTAAGGATGTATTCGAGCGGTTCTTCATAGATCCCTTCTTTGCGCTCATGAGCATCGAGGGCGACGAATATGTGCCGCGGCCAGAGGGTATGCGAACGATCCAGCACGCCATGGCTGAAGGTAGGAGTACTAAAATCGCCTATTATGAGCCGGATACACGCTAACAGACGGTACCTAAACAGCAGCTGGCCAGGCCGAAGGACACCTTTGGCGCTCCCAGACCGTCCGCGGGCTTTCAAATACAGCCGACTCCTTTCTTCTCGCGAGGGCCGAAAAAAGCTGTATTGGGTTCGCGAGCAGCTTCCTCAGTGGCCCAGTGGGCATTCTCCTCCAGCCCAGCACAGAACCCACCGAATCCAATCTGCATGATAAGCGGCTTCAAGAACTCCAGACCCTATATAAGGAAGCCGCACAGCTAGCGCTCACCCTATGGAGCCAGCGGGCCCATATGACCTGCCAAAAGCTTCAGGATCTACCCCGGTTCACCGTAACCAGTGAAATGATGAGTGCGCATCGCTTGCATCATCTGGATGAGGATGACACGAGTCTGGACGGGACGAGCGTCCTGCTAGTCGTTCAACCCGCCATCCTGGCGTTTGGGTCTGAGGACGCCGAGCACTATGATCAGCATAAAGTCTGGGCTCCGGCTATTGTGCTGCTTGAGAGGGAGTAAGCTAGGTCGGTTCGGGCTGGGAAATCCGGATTATACAATATTTTAGTAGTGCGTGCTGATAATAATGTATACTGAGCTCCCTGGTACTCCCTAGCATCAATAAGATATACACACACTGGGTTTTGGGTTGGGTCAGGCACTGCCTGGACCATCCATGGTTGCAGAAATATATACTAACCCATACATGAAGATCCCTACCTAATTAGGCAATAATCTACCTGCTTAATAAGCATAATTTAAATTACTGTATTTAATACACTAATTTATTAATAATTAGTATATGTATATAATCAAATTATTGTATTTTTTTTATATTTCTTTCTTGGCAACCCATGGGTTAACCCACTAGGTTATGGGTAGTAAATTAGAACCCACAACCCAGTGGGTAATAAAGTCACTGACCTGACCTTTTCCTTTATCGAGCCTAATACACTCCGAAGATGTCATTTAATATCCAATTTGACTCGTTCTTCTGTGCGGATGAGAACGAGCATGTGGGTGGAATTATCTGCCTACCTCGGTAGTCGATCCAGAGCAAAGTACCCCCCTCCATGGTGACGGTGCTGGTGGGGATGCCATCTCAGCGGAGTGAGATAGGTTTGAGGTACAGGAGGCCTTGCGGGCCATCAGATCTGCATGAGAACAAGATTACCTGGACACAGTCAGTGCACGCTCCCCGATTCAATGCCCGCTAGGTCCATATTCCATAGGATCTATATTGTGGGTCGTGGCTATGAGTCGATCCAACCGAAGCTTACTCCATACTTGTGGCCAACCCATTTAGTTACCTACCATAGCGCCTTTCCGAGGTGCCTTCGTGCTTTTAGCCCCTTCACCCCGGGGCTGGGGCGGCACCTAGTTTCCCATCTAGGGGTGTCACTTCCGACCCGGGTCGGACCCTTCCCATGGCCTCCACCCTTTATACTCTGAGTTCGAAGTATATTTATCTACGAAAAGGACATGTGGTTAAGCGTCCGTGCACGAGATAGATATGAAAAACCGAACCGAAACCAAGCTTGTCCGCACCCACAGCCTCCCTGGTCACTCAACGGCGATGCTGAAAATATGGACTAGTAATTGGGCATAATCAAGAGAGGATAGGCCATCCTCACGGCCTTTACGGATATCCGGAGTATGTCTTTGTCCAGTTTTATTGTGAAATAAACTGTGGATAAGTCCTAGAATAGAGCAAACCAGACAGAAACAATAATAGCGCAGCACGATTTACACTTTCTGTCTCTAGCTAGGTAATACCAGCCGCTACCCCCCATCAGGCCCCAATCTTCTATAACAGTCAAACCCCACCGTCACCATCAGCTAGGCAGCAACCAGCAGTATAACTGCAATCCAACCCGCACTCACCACACTCACCTTTTTCAGACTCACAGTAGCAGCAGCAGCGCCAGTGAACGCCGGGGTTCCGGGGTTAACGGATAAAGTGGGGACAGGGACGCTAATGGTAGATGTATTATTGCGAGGGGCAATGGAATCCCTTTTCCCATTAGACAGAAGCCCGATACGTGTCAGGATAGCTGGAGTGGCGGTATCCGTCGAGCAGATATCCGGGACATCGACGTATGTATCGATTCCAGTTTGGATTGCGGCGAGAATACCCTCACCAGCACTAACGATGAAGCTGGACCTGGGCTGGGGAGACTTCGATGAGACAAGGTCGAAGAGTTTATTCAAGACCACGTGTTGATTGTGTAGGGACTTTTGGATGGTAGTACCCGCGCAGGCAGCTTCGAATAGCGGCTTTTTGTTATTGATTTTAATGATGGCTGCTTCGAGCGAGATTTTTAACGCTTGGAATTGGGGAGATAGAGATTTCGTCGCGGCGGGTGTAAGGTCCGGACCGTTTTGAATGTCGTGGAGGCCGCGGTCGATGGTTATTATTATAGCGCCGGATGCGAACTGGATGGTTGAGGTGTCGCCGCCAGTGTAGGATGAGATGGCAGTATCAAGAGAGGTGAGCTTGGCAACTAGACTTGAAAGAAGGGTGGATGTAGGGCTGTCTACACTGGCTGTGGTTATGGTTGGAGTGACCAGAACCATAAATAGGTAAAGCGTGGGTAATGTGGTGAACTTCATGACACTGGGAAAGGTATAAAGATGGCCCAAAATAAAGGTTAGCCACCACATCTATGAAAGTTCGGGCAGAAGAGGGGTATATATCCCTCTTCGTAAATACAGGCGTCACATGTGTGCATGTGCTACGCACCGTTTTATAGACTGTGTTTACCAAGATACCGGGGTTCAATGATATATAGACCTGAGGATGGCGAATGCCCCACCTCATTAGCCCATTTAGTAGTCAATATGCCACCTCTCTATATAGTCCAGCCTTCTTGAAAATACATGTCTCTCTCTTTCTATGATGGTACGAACGCAGCACTGGAACATATCACGGGACAACCACAAGCGGTGGCCCTCGATTTGTAAGCTCAAAAAGGGATCCTCTAAACCCATCCCATCTTTCTTTCTGGAAGTACTCGTGGAATACAATCATCTGGTCAACACAGGCAGGGCAAACAGGAAACTGAGTGGCGTTTCTCCACAGCTCCGTTGGTCGTAATGGAACTTCAAGAACAGCAAGTAACACGGGAAAGCAGGCGAATTGGAGTTTTAGAGCAGGATCACGAGTGACAATTTTGCTCCTTTCATCAAGTATGTCGTTTGCGTAAGACACGGCTGTGCCATCCTCACAGAATAGTGGATGCCTGATTCGATGAATGAGCAGGAGCGCGGCAGACCGGTACATGGCCGCCTGGGCTTGCATGGACATGAGATCCTGCTCTGAGGGTTTCAATGCGCCTAGAGAACTTTCGTCGGGCTTCCATGAGCGGACTCGGGCTTCGATGCTGTCTACCTGCCCGTGCGGTACTGGGAGTTGTGACTTGATTTGGTGGCCCACTACGCATAGGTCATAGAGAGCGGGCATTAATGAGATACACAGGCCGGCTACTCGATCAGCAACAGGTTGCTGGTCTGTTTGCCGCTTTATGACTGGGACTTGACGTTTAAGCAGACAATCAACTATCTCCTAGAATATTGGCGGGGTAGTAATTGAATCTACCAGCTCCAGCTGGATCATATCCGGATACCATGGTTTGGCTAGATATAGTGAATGTCGGAGAATCAACATGGCGCCAGTCGCGAAAATCAAGATATTAAATGTAGCAAGATCCTGGCCTAATATCAGGGTGGCTAGGGCAGTGTGGATGTCAGTTATCTCAACTGAATTCAGCTTTTGTAGAGATTGGGTGACGTTGATGATGTCTTTCTGAGAAGGCGCCATAGGATCAGGCAATATCGACTCTCTACGGATTTTGTGTGCAACATGCTCCATTGCTGCGAAGAATCCACCAAGAAGGTCTGGGGTCTTCGAATAGCAGTACTCAAGCGCATCGCGGTAGCCATTGGAAAATACGGGCCCGATCATGAAGTAATGCTTCGAGGCGTAGAACTCTTCGCCAACAGGAATCGGTCGCCGCACGTCCCACGGCTGTTCCTCACAAATACCCCGCCTCGAATCCTGGGGGGTGCCTGCTATATCACAGTACGATGCTTGGTGAGAAGGTTCAGATTGTGATGGAGCGTTCCCAGTCAAACTCCACACCTGCATAGACGCTCCCTGGCCAAGAGCCTTGACTCGAGGGGCCAGTCCCCTTGGCTTTCGACGCCGGGTCATCGAGCAGCCCAAGGACAGGCGTACGCATCGGATGCAAGGGGGGCTAATCGATGCTTTCTGGGCCAGGCATTGTTTCTTTCGCGCATAGCATTGGTCGCATGATCTCGGGTTACCCATATTGGACCGGGATCGGAACGTGGAGATCACTCCGGACGTGAAGGGCAGATAGAAATTGAAAACATGAAAACGACACTTGCAAAAAATAAACAGAAACGCAAGGCGGGTCTTTAGGGTTCCTACATACAGACTTGATCTGGAGAAGTGGGCATCTTCCTTGCAGGGTCGTTTAATTGGAGTCGGAGTCGGAGCCTCGGTTGCGGAGTTTTGCTTTGCTGTTCTCTCCATGGAGCCATGGTCGACGTCGCCCAGCACGCAGCGGCGTAGCGTTGGAGCACACTCAAGTCCCGCTTTCGTTGGTGGGTAGCACAGGAGTACACATTAGGGCAGCTATAATGTGTTCTTGTATGTATAATTCGGGATATCATCTGAAAAGGAGATTCAGTAAACAGTTCCAGGCTTCAGATTTACTGTGAATGGCAGACGGAGTACATTCTTGAGACCATCACACACAGCGGAAATGGGCACCGCAGATTTCAAGGGGTCTGTCTTGGGTCCGGGTCCGTTGGTATCGACAACTATTGCGACTCCGCTCCGAACCGAGCTTGGAATAAGAGGTAAATCATAGATATCCAGAACAAATTAATGCTAAATATACAAATGCAGGCAGCCCGCAATAGCCAAGAAGACGATATGCATCACCTATCTCACGCAAAATCCGCACACAGTCCCAGACCACTCACAAGATCTCCCGCGACAACGTCAATCCCCCCAGTAGTCGAATCTTCAATCCCAAACCCAATGAACAGTATATCGTCAATAAATCCGTGATACCCCTGCCCATGTGCCTTCCAGCTAATTGACGTAACATACAACATCTCACTCGACAACTTAACATCTTGTACATCCGTTAACTCCGGGCCCCGCCGACCAGATATCCACAGCGGCTTCGATGAAATACCGTAAACTTCAAATGGCGCAATCCGTTTGAATAGCATGGCGTACGGCTCGTACGTACTATGCAGGTTATAAAAGCTCTTATGCTGGAAGATCGTCAAGACGAATGTATTATTTTCGTCCGGAACACAGCTCGGATCCTTGCGCGTGCACAGCGTGACGCTCAGCGTATTCGTTGCTTGATGGATTGACTCGTACTCTGGTATCTCCAAGACAGGAAGAAGTCGTTGCAGACACGTATTATCAGTCCCCGCAGCTAGTGGCGCAAGGTCGACCCCGACAGAGCCATCTGGTTCTAACCGCGCAAACATACGCGCGGGGGCAATATCATGATGCACGTACGATTGATTCCTTGCATCCCAAAAAACGAACCAGTTCTTCTCTACGTCGAGGTAGGGCGACGGTCTCTGGAGCTCCGTGGATACCCGGAAGAATCCGCGGTGGTTGTTTAGCGTGTCGATACCCCAGTCGACCAGGAGTCGGAAGTCGAGCATCCATTGCCCGAAGCAGGTATATTGGGAGTTTGAGCCGTAGATTGCATAAGGGCCATCTGGACCGTGGAAGACGCGCGCGTCGTGCGGGCCGATGCTGAAGGCGAAAAATGCTTGTTCGCCGGTGCATTTGGTGCTATCGCTGGGTGTTGCAGCGATGGGGAGCAGTAATGGACTGTCAACGCAGCGGAGAGTTTGTGTGCTGCTGTTTTCATCGTAGGAAAAGCCTGCATTACACACCAGCTCTGCAAACCAGATTCGAGGCTTGTCAGTCTGCCGGGGTTCGTGGAGTTGGGCGCTGACGATCCAGATGTTATTGTCTTCAGGATGCGGGATTATGCTGGGATTGATGGCGTGTCGGGTACCGAAGTCGATACGGAAGTGAGCGCCGTTGGGGGTTGATGCGGACTGGATGACCTGGTATGTGGCGGACGTATCCATCTTTAACACTGTCGAGGCTCCATGGCTGTTGCGTTCCTCCTGGCCATTTGAAGGCAAGTAAAGTGTTATGAACGAAGAGGTATGGTATAATTGATGGCCAAAGAGCAAAATCGTAAGTATAAGAATGGCTCCAATTGCCAATACATGGCGTACTGATATTTTAGTCAACATGTTCATGCACAAGTCTTAGGAATAGCTGGGGACGACAAAGAAACCCTTCAGTCATAAACTTCAGCCATCCTTAGTAGGGCCTAGAGTGCGTACTTGGCCAAGTTTAGCATTGGCACGAGCTCAGGTCCCTTGCACATGCCCCCGTTCGTCGGCAGAAATGAGACTCATAAATAGCGCGTGGGTGTGAGAGACTAGGGTTCCACAGCCCACAGTACGACATGGGAGGTTCGGATCGGATGACGACGCTGCGTTTATTTACAAGTTCTGAGGATCTTGTGCGGAGATTCTCACACTAGCCTATCCACATAGCGAAACAGATCATCTTCACCCCTCGTTCCTCTCCTCCAGAATTATCTCCACTGCATTAACTAAAATTCCACCGCCAGTAGTTTCCCATACAACCACGAGGCAAACTGCACGCTCGGTTCATCGACAACCCTTGTCACCACCTCGGCCAGCCAGAGTGTCACCGGTAGCAGGATGATATGCGGGAAAAGGAAACTGAGTTCCATCCCTAACGGCCCAATGCGAGGAATTGGGAATCGGTCTATCCATCCCGGACAGGTTGTCGGATGTGATACGCGTGTCCAGCCAACGGCGGCATATAATCGGTCACCCAGCACCCACAGAACGGGGCCATGGACAAGGTAGAAGGCAAAAGAGATGTAACCGAGATACTGGTTGAAGGGCAGTTCGAAAAAGGCCCGGAGCGGTGCGATTCGATAGACAGAGGCCACGAGCAGCGTAGCGGCCCAGAAAAGGTAGAACCACTTGTAGTCAAACACGGCCTGTGGCTTGAGGAAGGACAGATAGTGCCATCCACGCGAATCCCGCAGAAGTTGGAGATCCGAGTTCTCAGACGGCACGCCACCTAGGTACATGCTCACCGCGAATAAAGCGTAGAAAATAGGCTTCTTCCATGGTTCCAGGCTCGTAAGGATAGTGGGCGTCTCACCGAGCGAAGCGGAGAGATCAAGGTCGCATAGCAGCATGCCAGCCACGAAGAGAGCACAGAACCACCCGTCGGCAATGTACAGGAAGTAGAAGATTAGGAGGAGATGACCGCACAGTCGCGCGTTCGGACGGCACCGCGAGAATGCCAATAGAACCGTATAGACAATTATCGATCCGCGAAACTCAACCGGGATGGACCATGCATGAAAGTTGTATGTGAGCCAGGGATCGCCCCCGCCGCGGAAGATGAAGCTGAAGTTCTTGAACTCAATATACCAGTTCCTTACCTCTTCGAGATAGGTTGGTTTCGTCTCGGGAATGGCGCGAATGCGAAAGAGATGGAGGATAGTCATGTAGGTGAATGTCGTGCAAATTACAGGCAGGTGTAGTCGCAGCCATCGTCTGAATAACGCAGATGACAAGTTATCCCCCAACGCCACCAGATCCCCCCTCTGGATCAGCAAGAGCGGCTTGGCTGACAGCACGTAGCCCGACAGCACAAAGAAAACACTGACCGCGAAATGGCCGCCCGAGAACAAAGTGCGCACGCCAGGAAGGCAAGCGAAGTAGTACTGTCCATTATAGCCATACGCATTCTCGAAGATACCTTGTGCCCCCTCACCATCATGGGCCCAGAGCTGGTGATGCCCCCAATACACCATCAGGGCTGCAAATCCGCGTAGGCCATCAAGATAGGCAGTACGACTGCTTCCGGCCTGTTTGTCGCCAACGTATCTGCCGCTGGAAATTGAGCCTGGTACAGGCGCGGAGAATCGGAGGACACGCCAGACAGGCGACATTGAGATCATTTGTATCTCTTGATCAGGATTCAATTATCTGGAGGTTGTAGTAAAGGGCAGAATAGATGTTCGAATTTTCAGCGGAAGACAATAAAGAATCACGCGCCGAGGTATGAAGGATGAATCTGTCGGTTTCAAGTTCACCAGTCCACAGAACGGAGTAGATCCACTGATTCCTTCTCTCTCCTGCCCTCGGCATGCGAGCCGTCCTGAATTGCGTCTGGCACTCGGAGAAATTGAGTATTCGTAAGCATGTCGGTAGTAAGACCCAGAAATGGTAAACATTCGCCGCCTTTATCCACACCTTGCTCGGCCACCGCAGCCTCGGACGCCCGTGCCAGAGATATTACTCTTCCTCAGAAGTGGTCCTGATCGCATATACCAATGATTCTCTTGTTTCTTTGCAGTAGTGGGTGTATCTGGGGTTGTGGGGTCATCCATTCACGAAGTATGCCACCCCGTCTGTTCCCAGCTGATAAACGTGGTGTTTGTTCCGCCCTCTGGGGAAATCCATGTAGACTTCAAAGACCTTCCTGCTATGCAATCCCACCGTCAAGTGCCTATCTTGGCTAAAATGATTCCACGCACGACAATGCCCCCAATGGGTTCTATTACTATATCAAAGCGAGCACGCAAGATCCTGGCTGGGTGTCTCACAACACTCATCATCACATCCTTTTATTTCGTCGACAACATGAACGGACTTCGCGGTGAGATAACACGCTGCCGGGCGGGCAGCAGCGAGCATTGCACAGTCTTCCCGAGAAAGATTTGGCAGATATGGAAGACCGACCCGTTATCATTTGAGGAGCGAGACCTAGGCATGGCGCGAAGCTGGGTTTCGAGAAACCAGGGGCACCGCTACGAAGTTTTAACCGACCAGCACGATATATACTACGTTGAGACCCATTTTGGGCCCAACGGGTTCAACCGCCCGGATATCGTGGAGGTCTACAGCTCGCTGACAGCAAATATCATCAAGGCCGACCTGCTCCGCTACCTAGTTATGTACGTGGAAGGCGGGCTCTACGCGGACATCGATGCCGAAGCCCTCAAGCCCATCGACCGGTTCATCCCTGATCGCTACGACGAGCACGAAATCGACATGGTCATCGGCGTGGAGATTGACGAGCCGGACTTTCGCGACCACGCTATCCTCGGGCAGAAGTCACGCTCGTTTTGCCAGTGGACGTTCATGTGTAAGCCACACCTACCTGTCATGCTACGACTCACCGACAACATCCTTGCCTGGGTGCACGGGCTCTCCGACAAACAGGGCAAGCCCATTTCTGAGTTAGAGATGAACTTTGACGACGTGATTACTGGGACCGGGCCCTCGGCGTTCACAAGTGCCGTGTTAATGGAGATGAGCATGGCCGTGGGGCACAATATCGACTGGGATACCTTTCATAACATGGCTGAGTCGAAGCTGGTGGGTGGCTTCCTGGTTCTCACCGTCGAGGCCTTTGCCGCTGGTCAGGGCCATTCGGATTCCGGGAACCATGATGCCCGGATGGCGCTGGTCAAACATCATTATCACGCGTCCGGGTGGCCGAATAGGCATCCGCGATATAGCCACCCAATCTATGGGGAGGTAGAGAGGTGTAACTGGAATAAGCAATGCGTACATGGGTGGGATGAAAACACTGCCGCGTTTGCTGCTTTATCCCCCGAGGAGCAGGCCAGGCAGATTGCATCAAAGCAGGCAGCGGAAGAACTAGAGGCAATGGCGGCAGCGGAGGTAGACTAGAAGGTTGATTCGACGGAAGATGTTAAGCCCTAACTCATTGCTACACACCTAGTGGGAACATGTTACTTTTCAGTTCCATGTTTCCCGCGTGCCTCTTAGCCCAAACGTGATATACCTGTAGCTACTATATCGCGTGCTTGTTGCCACGACGAAGAGGACACCCTAGTACATATAATCTCTTTGTGCTGATTAGTAGTGTAATCATGGTAGATCAACAGAATATAGTTGGTAGAGTTCCAACCATGCCCTGGCGTTGACGTTAGAGTGTACGTTACACCCCCAAAGACTTAATGCCGGGCTTTAGCTTTCCCTTTCTTACTGAAACACGATTATACTATTTGGCACGCGCAATAAAAGGTATAGAGTGCCAGGGGTTTAACACCCCCTTATACTAGAATAGTGTTATGCGAGTAATACATAATTGAGGTCATTAGGTTGGTGGAAGACGACCCTTGCAAAAGACTGGAACTTGTATGGCACACTACACTCCGTCTCGGGCGGTATGCCCAGATAAAAACCTCGGGTTGTATGAGCGTCTCCGATAAGCGTTATGCTAGTATTCATACATCTGAATTATCAAATAATAAAGGTCTGATTCTCTCAATCTAGCTGCAAGCGGGTGTTTAAATACATGTAGAATAATAAGTAATCTAGCCTGAAGAGGGTGCTTGAAGAGATATAACTTCTAGAACTATAGAAATAGATAGAAACCTCTGCATAACCTTGATGATTGGAGATTAGAATTCCAACTTCCTAATCAGGAAGGTGCCATGTATGACTAGCGGTCACGTACAGTTGACAATATTCGGTTCAAGGGTTTCCAATAAAATATACTAGGCCTTGGTGGCCGAATTCTTCACATATAACCTCAAGCCGTTCGAACTGGTAATGAGCTAGCTAGCCCTACACTTTGTCAAAATGAGTCAAGATAGTGGCGCCAGTACGGCAGGACAACTTCTGAGACCGTGGTCCAAGTAGGAAAGGGAAAAAAATAGGATCACGCGAAGGGAAGGTCGTATAAGATCAAGACCACAGGACACTAGGAGGAGGTCCCCAGCAAATTCTTCCCCCTCTTAGAATTAGAGTACAACGGCAACATGGTCGTCCATGTATTGGGATAAGTCACCCAGGCGATCTACTTGCAAGGAGGTT
The DNA here is from genome assembly GCA_027569065.1 of Aspergillus cavernicola. Taxonomy (NCBI): domain Eukaryota; kingdom Fungi; phylum Ascomycota; class Eurotiomycetes; order Eurotiales; family Aspergillaceae; genus Aspergillus; species Aspergillus cavernicola. The sequence goes on from JAPDEK010000132.1 coordinate 54,613, forward strand.
ATAATGTACAACACACAGAAGGGCTTTTTCGGGACAAGATGGAAAAAGAGAAACGACGCTTTTTACTAAGATGTGTGGCAGTCACACTCTAGATACAGATTCATTTGAAAGGAGTCTTCTTCGTATACCTCAAATAGCCTTACGAAACCTAACATGGAATAACCTAATCGATGTTCCATTAGTCAAGTACCTCTACTTGTTGGTAATGTATCGCCCGTCAGTATCCAATGAGTTATCATAAAATACTGTTAGACCCTTGAGAAATTATTTCTAGCAACCAGTGGAAGATTTGGCGAACCTGCAACATCACCACCCGCTGTACTCTGCTTCTGAATCAGCCATTGGCCGCACGATATTCCATGACAAAAGTTATACCAGTGCCTCAAACAAACTTTCCTATGATAACATGCTTCTTGATTTTCCATTTCCTATGATTCCCTCGTTTGATTGCTTTCTTCTTTTATTACCAGCGTCTGTCTCAACTCTCGATCTGCCCACACCCAAGCTAACAGATACTTACCAGGGCTACCATGGCAATCAGCAATTAATGGAAGACCATACCGCATTGACTGCATCCTGAAGCCCCAGATTACACATTATGGGAACAGAACTCTCACCACTAGATACTTTGGCAACCTTGCCGCCCCCGCGCTGCACCTATAGTTCCTCTCCATCCAACGTGCTTGACAACTGGCTCCAGTCAGCGACATAACCGCAGCTCCAAATCTTGGTAATATCCCAACCTCCTGCGTGGGAAGGGGTAGAGAACATACCGCCGACGATCCGCCAAAGATTATGCATTACCTGGTAATGACGAATGACAGGCGACCAGATAATTGTGGCAATGGACAAGGAAGAATAGAACTAGTATCGGTGCCAATTACCTCCTGGAAATTTTCCGTGGAAGGGAGTTAGGAAATGATCTTCGACAGAAGTGTCCCGCTGATGACCCGACCCATTTCTTGGCTGCTGGAATATAGATATTTAACCCATGGTAGACTTGTTAAACCCAACCCATGAAACCCGCCCCAACCCGCCCCAACCCGCCAAGAAATGGGTCGGTGACTTTGATGTCTAGTCTATAAAGTCAGAGAGTGAAGTTTTCGGGCGGCAGGGGGGTCCTCTCAGGAGAACAGCCTGATGGAACATAAAGCCATTGCTTCCCTCAACAGAGTAGGTTTGTCTTTAGACTTGCATTTATCCCTGACGCCAGGCCTTCGGTTTATAATCACTATGTCCTCCCAAGCTGATCCCACACCAGCGGCCGAACCCCGGCCAGGAGACTCCCATGAAATCTCGTGGCAGACACTGTTTTTCTGGATGGCTTGCCTTGCTATCAATTCAATCTCGCAGTCAAATGGCAGGGTACTAGGGACTTCATACCGGCATCAGGCCATACTTCGAGGCTCGCCTATCTTCTGTGCATTTGACGCGATTGAGATCCTTGCATCCTGGATTATACATATTATATTTTCAAGGACACCATATACTACTTAGAATATCCGTGTCGCAGCAACTCGTATCCTCTTACAGCGCGTAGTTAATAGCCAGGGCGATGCAGATCTAGGAACAATACACAGCCTTGTAGCGCAGTCACGACTCCGATGGGTTGCGTTTGGTATTGGAGCACTGCCCCAGGTGATCAAACTCTACGCCAGCAGGGGGGTTGCTTGGTCGCAAGCAATCGGGACCATGTATCTTGCCTCATGGCTGATTTTCGAGATCCTGCTTGTCTCTGCAAGGTTGGATGATCTTGCTTTGCAGTATATTGATACTAATACCCTCTCTGAATTCCCAAATAAGCGGATTTTTCAAAAAATCTGGAGGTCCGCAGCGGTGATCCCCCACACAGCCCTGTACAGTCTACCAGTCGCGCTCATCAATGATGACAGCGCCTGGGGACGGTATTCCCATTCTTACGGTCTCTTTTTTGTGTTCTCTTTGCCGTTGTGGCGGCCTTGCTTTAGCAAGCCACACAACCTCCAAGGGGTTTTTGGTTTTTTTGCGGATTCCCACCTTCTAGTCGGAGCCGCGACCCAATTTATCTTTCCCTTGGGCCATATGATAACCTCCGGTAATCCGAATGCGCGCAAATTTGGTATCGTGTTTATAGTGTGTGGCACTGTAGGAATGGCTCTTGTTGGTGTTCTATGCTCTCGTCAGCGGCAAGGGTTGGCTCACATTATACGTGTTTTGGATCTCTTTCTGCACCCATTTTTCTTCTATACTTTCATGTATGATGCCGCGGGCACATACCAGCCTTTGTGGCTCAATTGGCTTGGATAACCGCCTAGGAGCGATATTCATGAACGGTCTGATGATTGCTCAGATTGGCTCTTTTTTTTTTTTTACCCTAAACCCACAAGTCTATGACATTTTCAAAACCCTATTCCATGAAAGCTGTGGGGGTCTGTTATTATCTCCCTTCTTCTCTCTTCCTCAATATAAGCATTATATCTAACAATTTAGGCTCCTGACTGTATCTATGAATCAATTGCTGTGCTGTTGCGACGTACAGATCACAAAATTCCATGTGACCCATAGGAGTTCTCGCATCATTTTCTGTCGAGCAATACCGTGATTAGTATTGGATGTCAGAGACTGGAATTGAGAAAGTGAGATAACACCCTTTTCAGTCTTGAATTCTTGAGTGTGAATACACAGTCCATTGTTGTAGATCAATGGCTCGAAGGCTGCTTGCCATTGACAGCAAACTAGAGCATACTTAGCTAATGATTTTGGAGGATTAGATACCAGGTACCGTGTGATTTGGATCAAGAGCTCAAGAGGCTGAGCACTTGGTAGATGGGCTTAGTCCAGATTCAGAATTTAGGGACTCAAAGTAGATGTTGTATTTAAATACTATAAAACTCTGAATAACCGTACAACGAAGAAAACTCATAAAATTTTATCTGTAACTGTAGTATATAACTGCGTTTCAGTACAAGGATGCCGGAAATCGATATGACGAAATCTTGTCCTGGACATGATCTTAGGGCTCCTCTGATATACCTCAGTCTCTGCTGCATGTTCCTACAGATTATGTCCCATCCGTCCTCGAAAACGCTATCATATCGGATCTTCACGGTCCTCCACTGATCTCTCTTTGATTACATGATACACCGTCTCCTCGTGCTCACCAATCTCCCCAAGGTAGATGGTAACATCTTTCTGTCCATGGTCTTCAGTGTAGCCGACATAGACTAAACCAGTTGGGTTAGCACACCCATCTTATGGGAGACGTCTGTGGGAATATGGAACTTACGTCTGCGACGGACAGATCGTTGCGGTGCAAGAGCTTTGCCATCCGGGCCTGTGACTGGTGGTAGGGCGTCTAGGGGATCGTTGTCGAACTTGATCGGATGGAGTTCGAGCTGTCGAAAATGGTCAGATCCATCACCCGGACACCATTATATTAGGATCAAGACATACTTGAACAGCGTAGGTGTCCTCCTCGATAACGCGTTGTTCACTCCAAGCGCTTGAGAAGCTTTCACCATAGGTATTGCAATACGTCAACGTGTAACTGTGGTCACCTGTGAGCCTTTGGAAGTGAAAGCCTTTGGGTGCTTGGGTGGGTTTAGGGGAGTACGGCTAGGCAGACAGACTTGATTTCCTTCCCCACGAAGTTCTCTTTCTCCAGAAGAATTGACGTCGACTTGGGCTTTTCCATAGAAGTCACAATATCGGCTTTGATGTGTTGTTCGCCAGCTGGGAGCTTCTTGGTTGGGCCCACGGGCACTCTGCTGTTCCACTGCCGGACTACTGCGATTTAGCGTCCCGTTCAGCTGGAGGTTCGGACTGACGACCTACTGCTTTCTTCAAGATGGTTCATCACAGCCCGAGCTGGTCCGAGGCTGAACTCCACTGCCTGCACTGCGTATTCTTGCCACAAGCGGAGCACGATATTGGGGTTGTTGCCACCAAGTGCCAGAGCCTTGTGAGATCTGAAGCCAGAGTGAGCAAATGCTTTTTCAACGTAGGTAGACTATGGTCACGCACTTCATCTCAACGTTATCATCCAAGCCAAGCTCTTTCCGCAGACTTGGAAGAGGGATCCATCCCACTGATAAGGGTGGCCAGTCATCTTCAATGTATGGCGTGTTTTCCGGTGCCGGTGAAGTGAGAAGCTTCACCTTCTGCTCCCGGCCCTTGGGTATTTCCGCAGTGATTGCTCGGAGCACATCACGCGCACTGATAGCATCAGTGCGTAGCTTGATAGGAAACACTAATGAGTTTTACAGAGTAGGTCTTGCGGAAGCAAGGCAACAACATACCTCATTGATGTCATTTGTCAAACTATTCACAGCTTCGAGGTAGGATGCTGTAGAGTATCAGTATTGACAGGCAGCATTTGAGGTGGCGCACTAATCAGGGAAAATGACGCACACCATTTTTGGCCTTTGGCATACAAGGCTCTTGCATAAATGCCTCGAGTAACAATGACCCTGCGTTGGATATTAGCTTTCACTCGGCGGCAGGTCTTCGGTAAGCGCCACAACTCACGCCTGTTCACTGCGGGTTAACCATAGCTCTGCACCTCGATGAGTGGTAATATGGGAAAGACAACAAGCTTACCTTGTCAAATATTAGCAGCCAATGTATAGCGAGCAGGTAGAGGTCCAGCATCTGTTGCGCTGGTATCATGCCTGCTTTTGCTATATTGGTCTCAATCTCTCCAACACTCACCAGGAGCTTCTCTCTCTGCTGCAGCAAATTTCCCTGGTCGAAGAGCAACGGTCTGAATTTGTCGGGCCCATCTTGTGCAGTGACATTGAGTATATTTTGGTGTTTGTCGATCCATTTCCTGATAGAAGGTAAACGTCAGCATGTTTTACCGTGGGTCAGCCTCGAGGAGTCATACGCTGAGTCGCGAACAGTCGTGTACAGTTTGTCGTACAGCTGTTTTGCAAACATTGTTTGAATTTCCTGCACTGTCAGCACCAATTTGTCCTTGAAATCCTCTTGCAATTTCGTGATGCTCGCGCCAAGATCATCTTTGATATCCTGCACGGTTTTCAGGATTGCTTTGATGTCTACCTCCTGCCGCTTGAGTTCGACTAAGACAGGGGCATTGAGTTGCTCAGCAGTCGGTGGTTTGGGCTCCTCGCCGGGATTCGGAGAAGTGTTGTCTTTACTGAAGATTGCCTCGATGGCAGGAATAGCATTGTCAATGATGGGACCTGCGAAACGCTATCAGAAACATACTATCACAATCCGGTAGTCAGAAGCGGATGTTTACACACCCACAATGGGCACTGCATGAGAGATGATGCCTGCAAGCGGAGCAAGCGACTTGACAATGGATGAATGCGAGATCTGCCAACAGGGAGCGGCTTCAGTATCAGTCATTCACTCCTACTGTGAAGGTTCCTGTCATACCAAGTTCTTCACAGCTCCAATGGCTGCGGAGAAGAAATCGCCGAATCCCATCTTCTCCAAGGGTAATTTCTCTTACGGGTAAGAATAATAGTATGTTGGTGCTGAGAAACCCACACCTTCCACAGTCCGCGCAAACTTGTTCAGTTCAGTCCAAATTGTTGACTTCAGACCTGCCGACCTTTAGGATTATATACCCAAGAAGCGTCTAGTCACTACTACTGCCACCAATGAGACAATGAGACGATTCGACTTGCCGCGAGATCGAGTAGATACTCCATCACAAATTTGCATCGTCTCCTCGTGGCGAGCTGAACCTCGGCGGTGTATACTGAAAAGGAAATGCAAGTGCGTGCTGAGCGCGTCGAACGTATTTTCATTGTGGGCTGGACTGCTCTGGCTTCAGTTTGAACCGTCACAAGGATGCTGGTGTCGGCTGATATTGCCCTGAAATGCCAATTCGCCGTATCTAAAGACGAACCAGTTCGTCGCAAGCTTCGGAGTTGCCGGTGGTTTCTTCCTTAGGGTCTGGTCTAGATCATAAAATCAGCTCGCCACGACAACATGTTCTCCGCATTTCAGCAAGAGCAGACGATAGTATGAGGGCCATCTACCTAGGTATTCCGCTGGCAGGGTCATTTTCGCCGACACAATGTTTGTTTCTGCCCAATAGATGAAGGGTGGCGTCGCTTAAAATCGCCGGGCCCGGACGGGACTTTCCGAGTCAAACGCCGTGCCGATTCTATATCACATCTCATTCACAAATCAAATTCAAACTTTATCTTAGATAGGTATCGGCTGAGAGTGGAAAGAGAGGGGAGAAAGACAGTCAAGCTTAAGAGATAAAAGGAGCATACTCCCTGGGCCTGAGAGATGTTAGCACCGAGAACACGTTCCCCAACCCAGAACCAAATCTAGTGTGTACATCACAAGTCTTCGCCAATGTCGAACAAGTCCTACCCCGAAGATGGGAGCTGGATTCTCATTCCCAAGAAACAGGGCCTCGCTCTGTACGTCAGCTGGCGGCAGAATAAGGTGCAACGCAGAGAGAAATACTTCCTGGTGAACTGCTACTGGTCTTCAGACAAGGATATCACTGATTCTCCAGGTATATCCCCTCTTCCACCGGACTGTGTTCTTCTACCTGAATATTCTCTGAAATTATTGGATAGGCACAGTTTCTCTGTGGGTAGCTGATGTCTATTTTGAGGGGCATTTTGCCGAGGAACACGAGCTCCTCAAAGGAATCACCAGGCCCAAAGAGCATATTTACAAGTTTGACAAAGGCGAGTGCATCCATCCCGAAGTCTCTGACACTGTGGTTAACAGGAGACCAGTGGGAGACAATTGGGCCACGGCTAAGCTGGACAACCGATTCCAATTCGGACAGGACAAAGCTTATCCAAACACCACCTTCCGCTGGGTGGTCTATCACCCCCAAACCTGGGAGCCAAAACAGGTATGAGTGTCCTGTTGCAGTGATCGTCCATCAACCGCCATGCTCATTACATTGGGTAGGCCGATTTCGGCCAGAGCGCATTTACCAGCATTGCTGCAGGGCTGGTAACAAGCACCGCTAAATCTTTGACCTCGACTGGTTTGAAAATCGCCGACCCGAGCGGTATTCTCAATGCCGGTGCAGCCAAGCTAGTCGGCTGGGACAAGTTGGAGGGTCAGCTCCATAGCGTAATGAATAGCTTCGGGGATCCGTTGCGCAGATTTGGCCTGATAGGCCTGAGTCAAGCGCAGGAAAAGCAGATGGCAGCCGACAAAGAGGAATATGAGTCCGCACTTGAATTGGCCAGGTCCCAGGTGAATGAACACCCCAACACCTCTCATCTGGGCGGCAGTGAGAGGGAGGTATACTCTCATGTCATGGTGGCTCTTAATCTGGGAGTGCAAGGAGTGGCTGAGGAGGGCTCTCATCATGCTTCGCGACCATCTGTGATCAAGCCTTCGCCTTTCGCTACGTGATCTGGTCATTATATGAGCGGAATGCATGACGGTTCTCGGCAAATCATCGAGAGACAGGTCAAACGTCAGACACAAGACCGGAAAGCAAGTAAGGTATGAATCCAAGGCGCAGTCAGACCTCTAATTTTGACCAATGACACGGAGGCATTGATCAACCATCCAAGACAAGAAGGAGGTTCTGAGCGAGTGTCTTGAGAGAAACTCACTGTGGCCGGAGATAGTGTCTGTTGTATCCAAGACAGATATTAAGCCCCAATTTAATCCGACCTCAAGATAGTCAACTCTCAAGTACATTTCTCTGCCCAAGTGGAGTTACGCTCAATCCCATCCTCCCCCACAATTCCCAGTAAATGACCCCCAATCCAAATCATGAAGTGTGCCAACTAACAATCCAGACAACCTGGGCGAGATCCGCGACTTTTACTATAATGCCATTCCTTTGTCTGAACTTCAGGTCCCTGCTAATATCCTGTGAGTCTGTTGCATACCTGCCTAGTTAGGTGAATATAATATGCACCAGATTGGGCTACAAGCTTTCGGGACATGTCTCAGCATTCTTGCTTCCCTTGACAAATTAAGCAAAAGGTCCTCTTCTAGTAGATTTATCCGATCGTGCGGCGTCGGGGACTCGGGGATGCAACTGGAGCCCCTGCATAGGGTCATTCGAGGTTTTAGATCAGTGACATGAGACTTACTACATCATCTTATCTTCTACAAATTGCTCATTCTATCCCCTATACCTTCAAAATGGCTTCAAACCCGCCTAGCTACTGCTATACCACCGGCTTCTGACATCAGGGAAAGAACACAATTGCCTTGACCTACTGGTCTCAACATAGCTCCACCTCGACAGGTCTGAACGGGATTACTCTCCAAGCCAGCCGGCCGATACTTACGGGACGACCGGGGGTAAAGACAGTGAAGTTTCCAAAGTTGAAGCAGCGCAAGGATGCCTATCAGGCTTTAGGATTTAGAATTTGCGCAACCTAATGGGTGGAAACTCGGTCGCCACTTTCATTCCGCTATAACCAGGATGCAATGTCTATTCGCCTTCTCGTGTGATCACACACATCACAAATGTCCTTTCCAGATAACCCATTTCTTAATTCACAGGGAACGTAACGAAATTCCAGTACTTGCCACGCTCGATCAGCTCCTGGTCTAGCCCCTCAAATCCACTACTTATTTAGAACGCCTTGGTGAAGGAGACATCGCTCCAGTAGGTGTAGGATACATTGCCTGGGCCCGTAGTAAAATTGCAGAACCCCTTCAACAACCTCAAACTAAAGATATCTCTTCTTCAAAGCGGAATCGTTAATTACCTTATTTTAAGCTTGTCCGTGAGCTTCAGCTGCTAGTAAGCCCTTCAACACTTGGCCGTACTAGCTCGTATTAAAGATATTCAGTATATCTATTAATATTACGTCTCGAACGGTTCGAATGCGTGCACTTTACGGGCCCAGGCTATCATTGTCCCCTGAAAGGCGTCGGTCATGACTATATCATTCGAACGGCGTGACAGGGTACCAAAGGTCTGGCCAAGTAAGGCTGCCTGTACCATACACAGGGCTTCAGATTTCGATCCGGAAAGATGTGTTTCCCACGATGCCAATATCGCCTTGTGTAGACGGGTAAATATACCATGGCCTTGGGCAATTCCTTCCGGCGAGCCGATGAAGAGGCTGCCAATCGAACACATAGATAAGAATAACAGCGCGTTGCAGGAGTTTGGGCGAAATGTCGGGGGATGCACGACGGGGAAGATTGGATGGAACCGTTTCAGGTATAAGCGAAGGCATTGGTTTAGATGATCGACCGATAGCTGAGTATTGCCATATTGACGAGGGCGCAGCTTGCTAGACAAACTATCACGGTACTGCTCGTCAACGTATAATGCCTCACCGGGTCCCTCAGATGCGGCTTGGCTTGTGAAACCGGTGAGGGTGTCTCCGACGGTATGAATTTGTACTTGTCTTTCTCCGTCTCTCCAAGCTCGCACTTTCTCTGTCGGATCGCAGGTCAGAGTACCAGTGAACTGGACGCATGGTGGCCCGCATAGATATTGAATTACCATCTCCGGGAGAATTAAATTCACCCAAATCAGGAGGGGCACCTTGTGATCGCAACACTTGCTGAGGCGGCGGAAAGAACTGCGGCTCCGATAGGAAGTTGTTGTTATTCTCTGGTAGGGCCCATTCAGAAATACTGGTGTCGAGAGCTGAATCCAAAGCTCCTACATCGAAATCTCTTGCTAGCGCACCCATGAATCATCAAGCTGGGTGTCCCACAGTCCAGCATCAATTGGTGAGATATAGGGACTGTCATAGGGTTGGTTCTCAGCGTTTGAATGTATCGCAGGATCGCCGGGAACTGGATCCGTCAACGCTGGCCCTTGCGGAGTGAGTACACTGTTAATCGGTGGAATGATTTCCTGTGGTGACGCATCGATTGTTGGAGGGGGTACATCGTGTTGATTTACAGCTGAGTGTCCGTCTGGTTTGTTGGGCGCCGGCTGTTCCAGTACATCGTCGGACAATGAGCTGGGCTGTGATGCTCGCCAGGCTTCATGGGATTTTCCATGGCGCCTCAGGGTATCGCTAATCAAAATTAGCAACTGGATCGCCATAGTCCAGAGTCTACGAGGAAGCAGGACGTACGTTCGTGAGAACGACTTTCCACAGACTACGCAGGTAAACGGGCGTTCATTTGTATGAGACCGGGTGTGTCTCAGCAAATGCTCGCTTTTGCTAAACGATCTACCACAGATATGGCAGACTCGGGAGGACTTTTTTGCCGGCCTCCCTGATGGTTTACTCTGTTTGCGAGGTGAGTTCATGGCTGATACACGGTAGACCTTCAGAGGACTGGGGCATGGGGAAGTTGGACGAAATCCCCGCAATACAAGAAATGTGGGGGCTCTTACTAAGTAGTACCGAGTTAACCTTTCTGGTTAACCACTAGTAGTTAACTAATGAACTGTCAACATACGTGACCGCTAGTCATACGTGGTACTTTCCTATTTACGAAGTCAGAATTACAACCTCTGATCACCGAGAGTTATGCGGAGGTTATATCTTGTCTTCCTGTTAGAATTCTACTTTAACATACTAGAATTTACCCTCATATTTTATATTATTCTATTTCCTAGTTTAGTTGGTTAGATGGCCCGTGTGACCACCTCGGCATCGAGTGCACCTATGAACCCCCCGACATCTCCACGAGTGTAGTCGTGCGCGGAGAGTAAGTCTCCTTTCTTCCTGGTACCCCTGCACAGCCTCTGTTTCAGTGGCGTATTTGAGTTGGTTTGGGATTTGGAGCCCTAGGTCCGTTTCTGTCCGAGGCCCCGTGGTATCATCACCAATTTGACCAGCCACAGGAGCGTGGTCCGAGTTCGATGTCGAGCTTATCGTGTCTCATCACCTGTACCAGTCCCAGATGGTTTTCTCGGGGAATCTGGGGCCGAATTTCATCTGAAATGGAGAATGCGGGGAACAATAAGCTGAGAAGACACTCATCAACTTTCGCAGGAGGAATCGAATCGATATTCCATTTAGAGACCCAGGACCGCAGCAGCAGGGGATCTGGACCTAAACTAAGTAGTGGGGCAGCGGTGTTTTACCAATCACAATTCCAGAACGCCGCTACGGCTTGGGGAGGTGAGGGATGTCTATCCATTCCCGAAAACTCCAGTAGTCCTTCAGCGTCTCTTTGGAATCTGTTGTAAATTTCCACCCCCGGAAAGCGCTTTCTTGCATGTATTTCGCTGGAACATATCGTAGGTGGCTGCTGCGTTGTGCGCTTCTTATATTCAATTGATATGCATACCAGGTCCTGATGTATACTGAAATGGAAGCTCGCTTTAAGGGTGTGCGAGGAAACAGCGCGGCTAGTGGGCCAAAACAAAGACACGTAATGAATTTCTTGCCTAGAACAGCCGATGTACTATGAGCTGTAGCCCTATAATTTCCGGGTTTTCCGTACCAGGGGGATGTAGTGGTCACGTCAGTGACAGGATAACCCCACGGGTAGCTTGCAAGTCGGGGTAATACGGACCGATGAAATGGTAATCTGGGGGCAGGATCTAGATTCCATGCGGGTTCGAAGCATCCAAGGATCTCTGGACCGGAAGGCAACGTTTGTCGGGGATGTGGGGAAAGGTTGACTATATGCTATACGACTACCGTGGACTGCACCCGGCGTTGCCATGCCTGCCAATTATCGGTATCAATTCCACCGAACAACCTATCTTAAATCCAACAATTTGCTGTGTCAGTCGCTGTTAGTACAATGATATATATAGAAGTCCTTTCCCTCGAATCCTCTTCGCTACCACCATCAAATCTATCTTATTGTCTCTGGTACTATCTTCCATCCCAAACCCAACAGCCAAGTCAATATGAAGGCAGCTTTTCGTCTCATCATTTGCGTCACTGCGATTTCCCTAGGGGGCGCGGTCATCGGCATTGATTCTGGTATTATTTCCACCGTGATTGCACAGCAATCATTCACTTCATTTATGTTCCCTCCCGGCACCCAAAATACTACCAGTCTTCTCGGTGCTATTGTGTCGATGGGCTCAGCTGGGAGTGCTATTGGGTCTCTAGCCGTGGGATTTTTGTTGGAAAAACTTGGCCGCAAGAAGACGCTAGCCTGGTCAACAGTGGCCACCATAATTGGATCCCTAATGCAGACTGTTGCCAATGGCGTTCCTCTGATGATTGTGGGGAGGCTGATTGCAGGTATCGCACTTGGCCTTTTAACCCCCATGATCCCCGTCTACGTGTCGGAGCTAGCACGGCCTAGTGAGCGTGCAAGGCTCGTTGGCATTTTTGGTTTGATACTGTCCCTAGGATTTTGCATTGCAAATTGGATCGGGTATGCCTGTTCCTTCGCAGAGGGAGCCTGGGTTTGGCGCCTAGAACTAGCTATGCAGATACCCGTGGCTATTGTTCTTTTAATCCTGGCCTTCTTCTTACCTGAAAGCCCTCGTTGGTGTAAGTAACAAAAGAAGTATGAATAAATTTGAGCGAGTTAGAATGGAAGCTAACGGTTTTTTTCTCGATAGTGGCCGAACACGACCGTTTCGAAGAATTCTCCCAAACCCTTAACAAAATTTACGGGGATGAGGATCCGGAAGCAATCAATCGCATGGCAACTGAGATCAGAGAGCAAATCATTATTGACGCCACTCAACGACAGAACGTTAGTTTTGGCCATGCCTTAATAGAACTCTTCACGAAGAAATACATTCGCCGCACTGCTATGGCAATAGCTGTCCTTCAGGTTGGGATCCTTAGCGGCTCCTTGGCCATCCAGAACTACCAGTCACTACTTTATGAGGCCCTCGGTTTTAGCGGCCAGGGTATCTTGTTAATCAGTGGATGCTACGGATTCATGGGGATTGTTGGCCAGCTCATCAACTTGGCTGGGGTCTCAGACAAATGGCCCCGGGTACGCACAATGTGTTAGTCTAACCTCCAGTAGGACTGCAGTTGTTTTTATTTATGGCCTTTGAAATACTAACAAGAAATCACAATAGGGATTGGTTGTCTCACCCTTGCGTGCCTTCTTGCAGTGGTGGCTGCGTTGTCCAAATTATACGGCAACGGAGAGAATATCAGCGGAGCCCGTGCCGGTGTCGCTTTCATCTTCCTCTACTCTGCAACCTACGCTGTCTTTTTCAATTCAACCTTATATACAATCGCAGCGGAGATGTTTCCTCAGCATCTCCGTGGCTACGGGACCGGTGTTGCGGCGTTGTGCCAAGGGGTCTCTGGTATCTGGATGGGCCAGATCACGCCGTATGCCTTTGCAGCTCTTGAGTGGAAGTACTACCTAATCTTCATTTCCTGTCTTTTAGCGCTTGGAGCACTCTATGCATTTGGCCTTGAGGAAACAAACCGCGTTTCACTCGAGCAAGTAGGGGCTAGGTATGGGGATAGAGTGGTGTCGCAGCAGAAGCTGGATATTGCTACCGAAAAAAAAGACGCCCCAAAAAATGTTGAGGATATCGCATCTGCAGCATAATGGTGGACATGTTAGTGCTCCATGAAAGTGTCAAAGTTCGCTGGCAGAGCCCCTAAATATCTCGCCACAAGGGGTTTAACAGTCAATTCAGCTAGTGATGCTTAATATGTGACTGTAACTATCAGACTCTACTTTACAAGTGCCTTCTGCTTTTTCATTGATACTATGTAAGATAATTTGGAAATGATTGAAGCATTCCAGGTAGTTTCGCACTGTTTGGTATGCATGTCTTAGAATTTTTCATATCAGTCCTCCCCCCCCCAAGTCTCTTACCACAAGGGAGCTGCAGCGGCGAACTAACACTTCGATTGGCCAATTGCTGCTCTGTACCGCAGCCGGCTGAGCGCCAAGGGAGAATCTTAGTACTCGCTCTTTTTGCATTGTTCCGTATTCCGAAAAGCAAACCCCGCGGATGCTGGCAAAGAGCATAGAGAGTATATGAGAAGCCAAGGTTTATTCACCCTATGCTTACCCTTTGCTCCCGTCGGTCTAATGCCCCCCGAGGCTTGAAATCGTCCAATCCGCGAACCAAGCAATATAAATACCCGTTCGACATCTACGACAGTTGATTCAATTACGCTCTCACAAGCTATATCTATTGGTTTAGCTCCAAGCCAATATTATCTATTACAATTTTATATTCCAAGCTTTCTACAATCAATTGGTTTCCTCCCACTCACTATGCCTACAATTTGCAATGTATGGTTTGAGCACCACAAAGATCGCACAATTGGAATTGGTGTTGGTAGGCCCAGGATTTCCTGGAGATTTGGAGGATATGATACCGGCTGGGTGCAGCATTGCTACGAAATCGAAGTGACCCGGGAAGGTGGGGAGGTCGAGACTCATTCCAAATATTCTGATATATCCTCGCTTGTTCCCTGGCCAAGTAGTCCATTGGCTTCCGGAGAAAAATGTGCCATACGAGTTAGAGCCTGGAATCAAGGCTCGTCTGATCGAACACAATGGTCAGATACAGCTACCGTCGAGGCCGGTTTACTCAGCCACGAAGATTGGAAATGCTCATTGATCGAACCGGAGGATCCTTACGTCCGGGGCCCGCCACATCGGCCGGTGGTCTTCAGGGGAGAGATCGCACTCCAGAAAGTGTTTACATCTGCCCGCCTTTATATCACTGCTCATGGCTTATACGCTGCAAGAATAAATGGAACCCTGATTGGCGATCATGTCCTAGCCCCTGGCTGGACTTCGTACAATCATCGCCTAGTTTACCAGACGTTCGATGTAACCGACGTCATGAAGGTTGGATGCAACACCATCGACGTGGATGTTGGTGAAGGCTGGTATTGTGGATGTATCGGGTTTTTAGGAGGTCGAAACAATATTTACGGTCAAAGCATCGGCCTCATTGCCCAACTCATCATCCGCAATGAAGATGGAACTAAGATTTGCACCGGGACTGATGACTCTTGGGAGTGGGCTTATGGACCCATAATAGCTTCAGGGCTCTATGATGGCGAGCATTATGATGCACGGCAGAAGATTTCTTCTGAGACTGTCTGGTGCACCTCAAGGTGCCTGCCGTTGACCGACAATTTGGCTGCTCCAGAAGGGCCTCCAGTAAGGCGTGTGATGACCATTCCGCCCAAACAAGTTATCAAGAGTCCGTCCGGGAAGACGATTCTTGATTTCGGCCAAAACATTGTGGGCTGGGTCCAAGCCACCATTCACGGCCCCGCAGGTGCAAATATAATTTTCCAATATGCAGAAGTCTTGGAAGACGGGGAGTGCTGTATTCGGCCACTTCGTTACGCAAAGGCACAAGATCGGTTGACTTTGTCGAGCGAGGAAACGCTCGTTTGGGAGCCGCAGTTTACTTACCACGGCTTTCGGTACGTGCAAATTGATGGTTCTCTTGGGCCTATTCAGAAGGATGATTTTAAGGGCGTTGTTATTCACTCTGATATGGAACGTCTCGGTCATTTTCATTGTTCGAATGAGTTGCTAAACCAACTTCATCAAAATATCGTCTGGTCGCTGCGAGGAAATTTTGTCAGCATTCCGACCGACTGTCCTCAGCGAGACGAACGCCTGGGTTGGACGGGAGATATAAATATTTTCTCAGATACTGCTAACTACCTATACGACACGGCCGGTATGATATCCCAGTGGCTAGAAGACCTGGCACTAGAGCAAGAGGAACAGGGAACTGGAATAGTTCCCCTTGTGGTTCCTAACGTCATTGAGGGATTCGAAAAAGATGCACACGCCATTTGGGGAGACGTTGCAATCATGCTTCCATGGTCTCTCTACATTGCATACGGCGACAGCTCTATTCTTACCCGCCAATACTCCAGCATGAAGGCGTGGCTTGCGTCTATACCGAGAAAAGCGGACAATCTGTGGAATTACACGTCAACATGGAAGCTTGGGGATTGGCTTGATCCTGCTGCTCCACCAGAAGATGTAGGGAACGGCAGAACTGATCCCACGCTGGTTGCAGACTGCTTTTTAGTTCACGTCACATCATTAATGGCAGCTATTTCTACAATCATTGGGGCACAAGAGGATGCACGCCAGTACGCAAAGTCTGCCTCTGAACTACATACTGTGTTTTCAAAGGAATATATCACTGAAAACGGTCGCCTGGTTGCAGACTCACAAACAGCTTTGGCATTGGCAATTTGTTTTTCTCTCTTCCAGTCGGAAGACCAACTCAAGCATGCAGCTCGTCGATTGTCCAGTATAGTTATTCAGAGCAGTCGCTTTAAGATAGCCACAGGCTTTGCTGGAACACCTTACATCACCCATGCCTTGTCAGATACAGGAAATGCAAACCTCGCCTATCGGATGCTACTGCATAGAAAGCGACCTAGCTGGTTATACCCAATCACAATGGGTGCAACTACTATGTGGGAAAGATGGGACGCTATTCTTCCCGATGGCAAAGTCAATCATGAGGGTGAAATGACAAGTTTCAACCACTACGCACTAGGTGCCGTTGGAAACTGGATGCACCGAGTGATCCTCGGTCTCCGGCCATTGGAGCCAGGCTGGCGAAGATTTAAGATAGCACCAGTACCTGGAGGCGATTTGCAGTGGGCTGAGGGTTCACATGTAACCAGTTATGGGGAATGTTACGTCAAGTGGGCGGTTAAGCCCAGTCCGTCGGCAAATGCGTACCAGAGATTTACAATATCGGTCAGGATTCCTCCAAACACTTCTGCAGATGTCCATCTCCCAGGGAAAAAGGAAGTTGAATTTGTACAATCCGGTACGTATACTTGGGAAACAGACTTTATACCTGATACTTGGCCCCCAAGGGCAGAGGAATCCAGATTTGTGCATGCAGATGATGAGTTATAATTGTACTTGTCAATCAAGAGCACTCAGCCCTAATTCAGTGTTTGTCGCCTTTGTCAAAACAGGATGAATATATAAATATTTTATTCTTTGAGAGTATTTTTTTTTAAGATAATGGCTACTCTGTAATTACTTTACAGGAGATTTATAATTCTTAAAGGCTTATGAATATAAGTTTTTGACTGTGGCTGAATTTGTTCGTAGGATCGCCGCGCTCTCGCAATGGAGCTCGTCTCGAGACGAGGGCAAGCACCATCATCCCCGCCGGTTTTTGCTTGGAGTCGCCTGGAATCGAGAGCACCGTTTTTATTTTGCAGGTAGGCTTTTAAACCCTTGCTCAGGTGTCACGATTCGGGGAAACCTGTCACTGGCCTGCTGTTCAACCGGCCCTTTATTTTCGCCTCATATCCGACATAGCCATCTACATATTCCTCGCTGAAGCCTGCCGGACAAATCAGTTGACAGCCTGAAACGCTACGAAAAGAACCACCAGTAGCTGTGAACCATCAAAATTTCATACCATGGCTTATCTTGCAGCCAGAACAACGCGCGCCTCGGTGTTCGGGAAGACTTTCTTGCCATTTCGACAGCCCTCCGCTCGCACTCTGACCACTCGCGCAACCTCGCACACTCTCAACTCCGGCGCGAAGATACCGGTGCTCGGATTTGGCACATTCCAAGATCCAAATTCTCAGGAAGAGACTGTCAGCCAGGCATTGCAAAAGGGCATGCGGCTGATTGACACAGCTCGGGTCTACGATGTTGAAAAGCAAGTCGGAAAGGGAATCAAGAAGAGTGGTGTCCCCCGCGATGACATTTTCGTTGGCACAAAGTTGTGGTGCAACGACTACCACCCGGAGGATGTGGAGCGTGCGCTGGATGACTCGCTACGGGACCTGGATACCCCATATGTCGATCTTTTGTTAATGCACTATCCATGCACCTTCAAACGAGGACCCGACCGATTTCCTCGGGATGCCGATGGCAGAATGATTCCGGGCAAGACGACTTATGTGGACACGTGGAAAGCAATGGAAAAACTAACCAAGTCTGGCAAGGTCAAGTCTATTGGTGTTTCGAATTTCAGCAAAGGGGAAATTGAGACTTTGCTTAAAGAGTCTTCCACGGTCAGTACTTCCGTATGGTCGCGCAATTATGAGAGACTAATCCATTATTTAGGTCCCGGCTGTCCACCAAATGGAGGTCCACCCTTATCTTCAGCAGAGGGGATTCAGCGAGTGGCTGCGGACACAGGGAATTCATGTTGTCCAGTTTAGCCCTCTGGGCAATATGAACGACTTCTACCGAGAGACTGGATGGTCCAAGGAAGTTGCGCACATGATACGGGTTATTGACCAGCCCATTTTGAAGGAGATCGGCCAGAAATATGGGAAGACCCCTGTGCAGGTGGTGCTTTCATGGGGAATCAACAGCGGCCGTTCTGTTATCCCAAAGAGTGTTGTTGACTGGCAGATTGAAGAGAATTTGGCAGCTAATTTTGAGTTGCAACCTGAGGATATGGCTCAGATTGCGAGTCTGGATGTGAAGGCTCGTTTCAATGATCCCAGCTTGGACTACGAGTGGCGTTTGTATAGTGACTTGGAAGGCATTGAAGGTACCATGAGAGGAAAAACTCACTAGCTATGTTCACAAAGACATGATTTTAGAATCAGTGTATAGATCTTATGCCGAAGCCATCTCTTTCATAAGTGTTTGTCTATGTTTCCCAGTCAATAGCACAAATAGAATAGTATGCATAAAAGAATTCATTCAATAAGCGTACTATCCATCTGGATATTCCATGAGCTACTCTTACTTCGAGCAATTATTGCAAGCAAATCAAGTTGGGGCTAGAGAAAGAGCGATAGTGAGTTGTTTGTTCCTAGGGTCTGGGATACTTACAGGATGGCCTGGTGGATTTAATTGGCTCAGTTGCAAAGTTCCGGTGGGACTCCCCATAACACCAAAGCTTTAACATCCAATAGCGTGGCCGCGGCGATGAACTGCCCCGTATCGCGTCTTGCGCCCCCGACTCGAGCGTTCCTCAGGGTCCCTATTTCCTGTTTTCGGATGCGGGGCCACAATCCTCGGTTTTAAATCTGGCCGTCGCGGATAGCATGATATTCAAGGTTATCTGGGTATAACTACGGAGAGGCACGCGCTATTCGACGCATCCCCTGAAAACATCGAAAACATCGATCCCTCCTTTGCCCTCAGTGACCAACAATCTTCTGCAAGGAGGCATCATCTCCGTCTACTACCTAGGGACTTTGGTGGGATGTTTCATGGGTGGTTATGTCGGTGATCAGTTTGGGCGAATCATGGCTGGCTCAGTCGGGGTGGCTGACTCGGTTCGGAATCAGGTTACAGGTGAGGTGGCACCGTTCTAGGGGTGAGATGCCGCGCTAGTTGATCACATGACCTATTTTCTGGTATTCTCTGTATATAATACATAAGGATTTATTACCCGGCAGATAACCTTTTCAA